>BQNB010000906.1:0-152749 GCA_026074375.1 Tanacetum coccineum | reverse complement strand
TAACTCCAAGTTAGTACTGTCAGTTAAAACTGTTAGTACTGACAGGTCATTTTAGCTTATCAGCTTATTATTTCAGCTTGTTTAAGATTTCTTTAGCTTTTTAGAATAGATTAAGCTTATTTTAGTGCACTGTTTTCAGTAGAACTTATTTGTCTTTTCAACATAACTTTAAGAGTCTATTAGTTTTAGTTTTCTAGCTTATTTATCATTATAGTATATTCTGGTTGTTTATTCTTATGCTTAAGTGCTTATTTTGGGTAGTTAACCTTCTGTTTTAGCTTGTTTGCTTATTTATTTAATTCTTTAAGTCTTGTTAGCCTAGCAGTACTAACCTTAAGTTAACAGTACTAACTTTAGCCTAGCAGTACTAACTCCAAGTTAGTACTGGTAGTTAAAACTGTTAGTACTGTTGTTAGTACTGTTGTGTTTATCTTGTTAAATTTAGCTTAATTGCTTTTTTTTTGTATTTGCTTATTTAGAGTTAGTTTAGCTTATTAGATTTGTCTTAAGTCTATTTAAGCTTATTTGTGCCTTAGTGTAAAGTTTTAAAGTGTTTTTGTCATTCCTAGTTTTTTTATTCTTGTTCCAGCTTATGCTCTTTGCTATTTTTATGTGTTTTTGCTTATTAGCATCAGTTTTAGTGCCCATTCATATTCGCATTCCCTGTGACATTCAAACACCAATCATCAATCGTTCTTCGATAATCCATTTCTAGCCTCGTTGGGACATAACGACCCGGAGTTTCTCTATACTGCTTCCGGTTTACTTGGTCTCGCGGATTCTCATCCTTGAGTTTATTTATATATATATATAAGTTTTAAGGAGTAAGTCTCGGCGAATCAAAGCGTAACCAATTTTTGGCGCCGTTGCCGGGGAAGTATAGTGAGAAAAACAAGGTGCGGGCTGGTTTTGGTATTGGCGGGAGAAAAGTTTTATACAAGTTGGGTTTTGACAGAGAGAGGTTGAAGATGATTAAGGGAATGTTTGGTTTGTGTACAAGAAAGGCCCCTCCACATCTTTCTTCTTTTCATTTCCTTTTTCCCCTTTCTTTCTTTATTAAATGAACTTTTCCAAATTTGCATAATCAGCCCTTGTCTTTGTTTCCTTAATATAACTAGGGGTTTGGTAACATTTTTGTACCCCTTATTTATATTTTTTCTTTGCTTTTCTTCTCGGATTTGACTTGAGCTTTGAATTGGGCTCGTCTTCACACACTTATCCATCTCGTGTCCTGTTTTGACGTTTTTGCTGGTTTTTTCCGTCTTTTTGTAAGATATCCATTACCTTCAACAATACAAATGCAAACATACAAATACAATGCATTTTTGGTATGTTTTTATTCTTTTAAGTTCGTTTTAAATGGAAAATGGTATGTGTAATTAAACACATATCAGATCTTCTAGCCTTTGTGGTTGTATAGTACTTATGTAATCACAAGTATATACGTGAGAGACTCTAACAAATGTTTAGGCGGAAACTAAACAATGCAGTATAAAGAAGAACAAATATAAACAATGATCCTCTATGGATCTCTCTATTGATAATAAATTGTTTTTGTAATTTGTAATCGGTACAAAACCCTAATGCTAAAGGTTTCTTTTATAGAGAAGAAACCCTAAATTGCTAAAGCTAAAAACGCGTAAGAGATAATAAACTAAAAACGCGTAAGAGATATACATCAATCTCTTCCTAATATATCGTAAGAGATATACATCAATCTCTTCCTAATATATCTCATTATAATTCCTGCATACAATAATCACGTCTATAAATAAGATCAGCAGATTCTATATCTGTCAGCAGAAATGAGAACATGACCAGCAGGAACATGACCAGCAGGAATCACATAATGCCAATCCAGCAGAAACAACAACTCTATCTGCAGTAACTGTCTTTCCCCACGCAATGCAATATTGAAGTTTTCTTACAAAAATCACCACAAATCCTTGTTAAGTGGACCTGTTGATTAAGTTAACAGCCATATCATTGTCGTATGGTTTCCCAAGTGTATGTAATTGGTCCATGAGTCCTTTCATTTCCAATACATGTTCACTAACGGGTTTACCAAGGGCCTGTTTGCAACTATGTAGAGCATCCACCAGATCGTAGATTTCTACAGCAGGAGTCCTATCATTGTCGTATGGTTTCCCAAGTGTATGTAATTGGTCCATGAGTCCTTTCATTTCCAATACATGTCCACTAACGGTTTTTACCAGGGGCCTGTTTTGCAACTATGTAAGCATCCACCATATCGTAATTTCTACAGTAGGATGCTTCTCAACATTTTTTCGAAGTTCAGCAACATGTTTTTGGGGTGGATAATTTTCAAACTGCTTTGAAGAGCAGGTGAATTTTTCCAAGCATAATAACAAGCCACAACAAGCTTTTATATTCTGCTCTGAATGCTGCTTTTTCTGCCTCAGTTGCAGTATCAGCGGGTTGTTCTGGACAAGGCTTATACAAATAGTCAAAAGTATCCGCTACTCTCAAGACAATTCTTAGCGAGCGATACCATTCATTGAAATTTGGGCCAGTCAGTGTTTCTCGTTCAAAGAAAGTCTTGAACGTTGAACTTAAAGTGATTAGTTTTCGGTTGAGCCATTACTACCGAAAAAGTTCAAAAATTAATAGAAATTTTCGATAATACCTTTTTCAAGAAAATAAAATATACCTAGGTAATATTCATATAACCATAGTATTTCCTTGAAAACTAGAACCCACATTGACATAAACTCATCACATCAGTTGATCTGCTAGTGATGAATGTATTCAACGTGGTAACTTGTCGAACAAGTAATTGACAAACATTTTTCAATTTCTAGATATTATGGGATTTACATTGCCAAAAACTAGTTGCATTGTAAACATGTTTCATCCCATCTTAATGCCTTGAGTTTCTAGTTCTCACTAAATAACTCAATTATGTCCATTCTATCTAAAGAACGCAAACATTATCCATGTGAGTCTCACTCAATCAGATAGTTTTTTTTGTCCGTTACGATATAGTCCAAGGTCTCACTTGACTTAATCGCAATTTCAAGTGTCCTTTAATTAGATGGCATTAGACTTAAGTTTAAGGGTATTAATTTTGACATGTGAATCAAAATTATGTATGGAGAAGCATGCATACAACTCCATAGCATATGTTTAATAAAACACTTTTTATTAACTTTTAAGGTGAAGATTAAATAAACATAGTTTGGTTGAGGCATTGGATGAACCAATTAAAGAAGTACCCTCAACTTAGTGTTTCGGATGTGGAATTGAGGCAAATCAACCTTAAAGTAATTTTGTACTTTTAAATAGTCGTAGGTAACTCCAATTTGACGCACAAGCAAGCCGAGAATTCGGTCCAGCGTGAAGCTTGACTTCCTTCTTTCGTCGGTTCGACCATCGCCTGCTTAAACTTCCACCACAGTTGTCAATTGGAATGACCTTTCTAACCATTTAGTACGAAAATTACCAATCAACTATTTAATCTTCAAAACAATTCTTAATTTTTTTTATATATTGATTTAGTCCATATTATTTTTCTTTGAAAAATTACCCTTTTTGTTTACAACAATTCGCCTTAATTAAATAAACAAAAACAAGTAATTAAAATAATTGACTAATCAATAAACACATAATAACAATTTATATGCTTAAAGTAAATCATGAAAGCCACATGCAATCCTTTATACGATGAAACCCTAACTTTAAAAATTCTAGGTATTTACCTTATCCATATATCCAATCAAGAATCACTATAAAAGTCTTCCCGAAATTTTTAGATTCTATCGTACTAAAATTAAGTTGTCAAAATAAACACTAACCAAATACGTCATATATTTCACAGATCCATGATAAACATGCATGTTTGTCATGGATCCACACAATACGACATTACAATTTATCCCATAAAGAACGTAACCACATACCAGTCATAACAATTTTAACACATGTAATTAAACCTCTTTAATCAAAACATGTTCTTTATGGTTTTCTTATATAAAATTTTCGACTAAATTTTTTTTATAAAACCCTTTCATGTATTTTAACATCAATACAATATTAGTTATTGATTTTAGGTTTCGGTAATTATCAACATGTTAAAATGGCTCGTGATGCCACTGAAGGTTTTTTATATTTTCATAACAATTATATTAAACCATAACATCAAAGCATAGAATACGCTGAGCAAAATAAAGGATCAAATAACATGCTTAATAATTAACCGAATTTAGAGTACATACCTTTTGTTTCTAGCCCGAACAAGAATCAAATTGCTTTATCCATTATCTCCCAGGAACCCTAATTTGGTTTATACGGAAAACAATACCAAGAACAATCTAATAAAGATGTATCCGATCTTGTACACTGACGCTATTGTAACTTGTAACCAATTACTAGCTTGATAACACGTAGCGTTTAACCGAATGATTCGATCCGATCAACCCAAGGTTATGGAGCCGAATGAAGGACAAGAATAGTGATAGAGTTTTTAGGGATTATTGTGTGTACACTTTTCACATCTCCATGTAGGTGTTTATATAGGCTCCCTTTCCCTAATGTAACATCTATTCATTAATATCAATTATGTACCATCAATTCTTAATTATGTAACATTAAGTAACAATAATTATGTAACATTATGTAACATCAATTATGTTATTATGTACATGTCCTTGTCCTTATGGTCGTTAGTCTTTTCCGTTAAATACTTAACGACCGTTAACCGTTACGGTAAATTAACAAATGAAATTATTTATTAATTGTTAACTCGTAGTGAGTGCAATCCCGTGATCTTGAGTTCGATCCTAACACACATCTATTAATTTATCGTCCATAAACTAACAGGTATGACATAGCCATTTGTGAGATAAGGATTAGTAGACGTGTGCAAATGACGAGATTTAGAAGTTATTGCATTCAGTTTCAATAATAAGTCAAACGAGACACATTTCAGCCCAAGAATTCAACCTAAACTCATACAAATCTGGTTTTTCCACTTGATATACACGAAACCAAGGTAGATACACAAGAAAGTAAGAACCTTTTAGAAAAAAAGCTATAAAAACTTCATAAAAATGGCTTATTTCGCCTTATTGGAAGGAAAAGTCACATTTTTTAGACATTTAAAGCTTAACCCTAGATCGAATCAAAAACCAAACACGAATACAAACACCTTTGGAGCTCTGGTACCACTGTTAGGTGTAAGATTCACACGTTAAAACATGATCCGGAAGTCGGGAATGTTTGATAAGGTAGCTAGCCACTTAATTAAAAAAAAAAAAAAAGAAAAAAAAAGAAAAAAAAAAAAAAAAAAGAGAGAGAGTGAAGAGATAAAGAAAAGATGGTGTTTATTAGAAAGAGAAACACCAACTCATACACAATCCCCACCCCTCCTTGGAAGTAAGGAGGGGGTATTTATAGTCCTAACACTAGTAAACTAACTAACATTGGCTAAACTAGTCCCTACGTGTTCGACCCTTTTTTTTTAATATTCTCGTCACATTTTAGACCTAAAACATTTTTTTGCTAATATGATTTGAGATGACTTAAATTCAATTCTATTGTGACAGTCATATTTCCCCTTACAACATGCAATTCGTCGGCTGTATTGTATACCAATGCAGTAGGTTTCGGGTTTCGAACCTCCTCGTGGAGTTTTCCTTCTGGTGATAAAAAACAAAGTGTGGTTTACCTTAAAACGAAGGTCCGAAGTCTTGGCATAATGTCCAAAATGGATGTTATGTGAGCTCGAATACTAACTACCTAACTTGTCGAATTAACATAAAATTCTCATAAGATTTATGCGAAATGGCAATACTTAATAGTTAAAACTCTACCGGTGTGTTTGTGTTGAAATTTACCTATAGTTTAGAAACAACGAGATGAAAAACAGCCCGCGCGTTGCTGCGGCGCTATTTTGTAACTTAGGGGTTGATTTATGCTATTTTTTATACTCAAGGGGTATTGTTTTTCTTTTCATAACTAAAAGGTGTTCTCATAGTATATTTTCTATTTTTCAAAGGGTTTTTTGTGTATTGAATACCGTGAATTGATTAGGTAGTTTAGGGTGTGTTTTGAAAGTATGTATATTTTTTAAATATATATATTAAACTTCAATATTTTTTATAAAATCGTGCGGTATGTCAGAAGCATTGCAATATTTGGCTCGTTTTGTTCGCAATTTGAAGATATTTATGCGTGTATTTTATTTATCTGAATGAATCGTTGGATATGCGTTATATATATGATAAATAAAGTTTATTATATAAAAAAGACATAAATAGTTAAAATTTGATGGTACAGTTTGTAAGTTTTCTTTTTTTTTCCTATTTATATTAAACTTCAACATTTTTTTATAAAATCGTGCGTATTTCATAATCATTGCAATATTGGGCTCGTTTTATTCGCAATTCGAACATCTTTCCGCGAGTATTTTTTGAACTGAAAAAGTCGTAAATTGTTAACAGTTGAGGGTTCGTTTTGTAAAGTTTTTTTTTCCATTTTGGGCCGGTGGATTACTTTATTTGTTTAGTTTGGGCCAGATGTTGGGCTAATGGTTTTATCCATTGTTTTTGGCTGCAGAAGATGACAAAATAGCATACTCATGTTTACTATGTTGTGTAATGTGTAATGTAATGTAACAAGCAGGATTTACCCGCGCGTTGCTGCGGGACGTTAATTTTTCGCGCGTTAATGCGGGCCATTGTTATTATTATTATTATTTTTTTAATTTTGTGCGGCTTTATTTTTTCGGTCTCATGTTTAATAGTTTGTTTTTTTTTTTCTTATATGACCTTATGTGTTGGGCCTCATGTTCAAATGTTTTTTTCTTTGGTTGTATGTTTTTTTTTGCGGGTTTATTTTTTTGGCCTCATGTTTAATAGTGCGGGTTTATTTTTCGGTATCATGTTTAATAATTTGTTTTTTTTCTTATATGAGTTTATGTCCCGCGCGTTGTTGTCGGGAGGTAAATTTTTTTTTTTTAGTTTTTTTTTGCGATTTTTTTTGTCTCATGTTTAATAGTTTGTTTTTTTTATATGTGCTTATGTGTTGGGCCTCATGTTTAAACCTTTGTTTTTTTTTGTTATATGAGTTTTTTTTAAAATGACACTGTTTAATGCAATCTAAAGTTGTACGTTTGTGACTATGTCGATTATTTTAAAGTTGAATCGGTACTTTTGTAATATTTTTTCCCCCTATTTTGTGCCAAAAAAAAAAAAAAGTTTGGGCCGGCCCAAAGTGGGAGCCCAGACCCATTGTACAGACCTTATGTGTTGGGCCTCATGTTTAAATGTTTTTTTCTTTGGTTATATGTTTTTTTTGCGGGTTTATTTTTTCGGCCTCATGTTTAATAGTGCGGGTTTATTTTTCGGTATCATGTTTAATAATTTGTTTTTTTTTCTTATATGAGTTTATGTCCCGCGCGTTGTTGCGGGGCGGTAATTTTTTTTTTAGTTTTTTTTTTTGCGATTTTTTTTGTCTCATGTTTAATAGTTTGTTTTTTTATATGGGCTTATGTGTTGGGCCTCATGTTTAAACCTTTATTTTTTTTTGTTATATGGGTTTTTTTTTAAATGACACTGTTTAATGCAATATAAAGTTGTACGTTTGTGACTATGTCGATTATTTTAAAGTTGAATCGGTACTTTTGTAATATTTTTTCCCCCTATTTTGTGCAAAAAAAAAAAAAATTTGGGCCGGCCCAAAGTGGGAGCCCAGGCCCATTGTACAGTAGAAGCACTGTAGCTTCTACTGTACGAGGGAAGTCACAATTAATGTAGCGGGAAAAATATTTATTTGGGTTACGAGGGAATTAATGATTTATTCTTTTTTATATAGGAGGAAAAGGAAATGATTAAAGTGTTATTGAATTTTTCTATTGGTCCGGCGAGAAAAAACTAAAATGATAAGAATAAAACTGATTTTTGGCCGCACATTTACGTTGCGCATACTTTCTAAGATGTTGTTAGGTTCATGTGACCAGACGTTATGTCCTTATCTGCGTTAATCGGGTCGACCTAAACCCGAGTTAGCAAATATTTTCAACCCAATACTCGATCATATTTAGTATTCTAGTTACTCGGGTTGACTCGAATAATCATAGTAAATTTATTGCCCGACTAACCCGACCCGAATAAGCTTAATTTATCCCTCGTATGATTTAGAAAATACTAAATCGAACAAGCCACAACTAATACCTTGCTCTATAAGACCCATGCATATGTCAATGGGCTTATCATCTTTAATCATAATCAAATCCAACAAATAAGCGTCATATAAGATATATGTGATAGAACCCACATTTTATGTGTCATATAAAGATTTATTGTAATGAGACCATAAGAAATAAGTGTCCTATAAAATTTACTATAATAGAACATTTGTATCAAGTGTAGGGGTGTCAAATAAAGCCTTATAGGGTCGGGTTGATTCGGGTCAAACTTAGCTTATCGGGTCTATCGGGTCAACCCGATAAACCCGATAACTTAATAGGGTCGGGTTAGGGTCCTTGTTAGTTTCTTATCGGGTTATCGGGTCAACCCGCTAAACCCGATAATATAATAACATATTAATAAATATTTAATTTTTGGAACAAAAGGCGTTAATAATTTTTTTTAGTTACTTTACTGCATGCGCCTATAACTTAATTTCTTTAACAATTTAACATACAGCAACACAACACTCCAAGCATTATAAAATGTAGTTTGATTATGTACATTCAAGACAGTTGCTCGTAGCATTACAACAGCAAGATCATATATATTACATTTAATGTGTTTAATTAGGCCATATTTAGACCCATTTGCAACCAGCATAATAAAACAATTGCTCTCAAAGTTCAACATTCTTGTTTGATAGCATTAGCAATTTTTGATTATTTGGCTTATTTTTTTTCCTTAACAAGTAACTCGATAACCCGATAGACCCAACCCGATAACCCGCAACCCAATAGACCCGATTCCTTATAGAGTCGGGTTGCGAGTTAGGTTATATTTTTTCAAAACCCGATAGACCCGACCCGATAAGCCCCAAACCCGGCCCGATAACCCGATTGACACCACTAATCAAGTGTTCTATTATGTCTATTCTAATAAGACCTTACTAAAAATGTGTTTTATAAATTAGTTTATTAGGACTCGTGAATTAAATGTCTTATAAAAAACTACTATAATAAAACTTGTTGGTGTGTTGGTCCTATAAAATCCTTTTAGGACGTCTTTATATTAAGTGTCCTATAGAAAGGTCCTAAAAGCCCCATTTTCTTGTAGTGACACTCGCTAGTATAAGTAAAAAAGAAAACTGGAAAAATAAGGGATAATTGTCGTTGAAGAAAGAAAAACGTGATTCAATTTTGATTACCTTCAAAATGGCGAGAAATTGTGTATTACCTGTTATAGAGTAATGGGTGATTGCATTATGTGTAACCAATCGTCACTTATGATTTCTTTTTCCATTCCTTACAAGCATGCCCTCAAAGTATACATATGTGTGTATATGATGAGTTTTAATGTTTGCTTTTATGAAGGATACCTAATTTACTTTTGTTTTAACTATTTTTGTGAAATTCTCTCACAAAGGTGATACCGAGGCTCACTGCGGGACCTGATTTTCTTTTTATTTGTGAGGGAACTTCCTGATCCAAAATTTAATGTTTGCTTTTATGATCAATATATAGTTAGGTGCTCTTATTTATTAAGTGTACTTTTTCTTTTATATGTATGTATGTATGTGATGAATGAATCGAATAACTTACAACTTCAATGAATTTCAACTTCTGTCTACCCACTTCTACATCAAATATTTCTAGTAGCAATCTTCACATTTTGAGATGACCAGTCCATCAAGCCAAGGCCAATCTTCGCAATCCACAAAACCCTAGTTTTCTTTCAACCGTAATTTCATCAAACTGAAATTCAAAGGTATACAACGACACTCTTTTTTTTTCAGATCTTAAAAGTATTTATGTCTGTTTGCTTTTTCAAAATACATAAACTATAAATTAGAGTTTTTTACCAAGTAATTGTATTTTTAAAACATATTGGCTATTATGTGGTGTCCCTACAAATATTAGTCAATATGTAGTGTTTCTTTTCATTTTTAAACTGAATCTTCTCATGTTAAAAAAAAACTGAATCTTCTCTTTTTTTTAATCTTCTCTTTTAAGAATTAGAACAACCGAACAAAAGGGAAACTACTTTTATTCTTTGTAAATCATCACTCCTATGTGACACACTTCTATAGTCATATCTTTTCTCACCATTATTAAAATTAGAAGTAGTGACATTTTATTTCCGTCCATGTTTAGTGATCCAGTTTCATCTCAAATTTATCTTCCATAAATTTAACCATTATTCTTTTTGTTGTTTGCAATGACAATTCATGATAGTACGTTGAAGTCCTAATAATGAACAGCTAGTATCGTAGAGTTGTAGTTAAAATCATAAAATGACAATAAAACATCAATCACGTTTTTGCAAAATAAGCACGATCGTCACTATTCAGTAAATAGGTATAATAGACAAAAGACAAAATAGTTAAAATTCTCTCATTAACAAAAGATGTGGATGAATCTTCCGATCAAACATTTTTAATATCAGCGGCGATCAAAAAACATTTTCCCAATCGAACACAAAAAACATTTCGAATACATCAGCGGCGATCAAAAATCCCTAATTCAAAAATCCCTTTTTCAATGGCGGCGATCAAACACTTTTCCCAATCTTTCGATCTAATCCCCTTAATCTTTGGTGTTTGAAATCGTTATAACCCCTGAAATTGGGATCAGTCATTTAATTGATGAATCTCATATCGAGCGTGTTAGGCGTCTTTCTCATCCTGGGACCTTAGGGTTCAGATTCGATTGTCCTTTACTTATTAATTTTAATTATTTCCCGTTTTCATATTTTATATACGCTTTAGAACATGGTATTCGTTTTCCCCAGAACTCCCCTTCAATCCAAAATCGACCAAACCTCCACGAACTCGAGTCGTGTTCATCTCTAATTTCCAGATAATTGTTCAAAGTAGGGACCTTTTGGAAGGTATGTAACGGTTACGGCACCGTGGTCGATGTGTTCATTCCTAATAAGAGATCTAAGGCAGGGAAGCATTTCGCTTTTGTTCGGTTCATTAATGTTCTCAATCTTGATCGTCTAATTGAGAATCTCAAAACTATTTGGATTGGTCGTTTTCACTTATCTGCTAACCTTGCTCGGTTTGAAAGGCCTAAAGCTTCTACCTTTCAGAAAGAGAAACCGGTGCCCTCTGGTAATGTAACGGGTTTTAAGCAGTCTATTGTCCAGAATCAAGGTGGACCAAAAGAGTCTTATTCGTCTATTTTGAAACCGTCTTTGGTTTTAGACGACTCTTGCCTGGTGAACAGGGATCTCACGAATTGTGTTATGGGCGAAGTTCTCCAATTTTCTTCCATTAATAACTTACAGGTACTTTTGTCTAACGAGGGTTTTCATAACACTCGCGTTGTTTACCTAGGAGGATTGTGGGTAATGATTGAATTGAAATCATCTAAGTCTAAATTGAAATTCATGGAACATGTTGGGGTTGCTTCGTGTTTCGCCGTCTTTGTAATGCGCAAATCAGATTTCGCAGCGAAAGAACGTATAGTTTTGGGTCGACAATGAAGGAGTATCCTTTAAATGCTTGGACTCGTTCAACTATTTCAAAGATCAGTTCTAAATGGAAGAATTGGTTGAATTAGAAAGATGGGGTTATGAAATGACCTCTTGCAAGGAAACATAATTGTATTAAGACCAGCCAAACGGAACATCCTTGGAAAGTTTTTTAAGCTTATTGTAAAAGGGAAAGGATTTTTGGGCTCGTGCCAAGGAACTTTTGTTGGTCCCCATGCCATCAAAATGTTCCTGAGAAAGAAATTGTTCTCGGACGACGATCCGCTAAGATTCAATGAAACAGGCAAATAACCAGAACAACGAAGAGGTGGAGAATGCTATTGAAGTGGTTTCGGCACATACTTTGCGATAACGGTGAAGTCAGATTTCGACATCAACATGTGGAGTCTAATGAAGGAGGTATCAGTCTGATCCTTTCAATATAACGACTTACTTGACAAACGCAACTAAAGAAGACAGGACCACGGATACTCAACCAACATCCCTTATCCTCCGGTTGTCACACCTGTCAATGATATCTCAGCATGATAATAATCAAGATATTCCTGAAGCATAATTTTGTTCGAGACCTCCTAGAAGGTCCGGCAAGAGTATTCGAGAGTATTAAAGAGGCGGCAAACTCCGTGGACAGAGTCACTTCTGAAAAAGTTATTAGTATGGGGTTAATGATCAAGGAAGGTGGTTCCATATTGGAGATTTTAGAAGAAATTAGTACGTTGGTCAAACAATGGGCTTTCCTTGGAAGGTTGTACTAAAGACATGAAAGATTACTGGAACTCAAGGAGAACAATTAAGTTTTTTCCGATGATTGTCTTTTCTTTAAATATCCAAGCCTAGATCCAAGGCTAAGAAAGATTGGATCAAGGAGTTGACTTCTAAAACATCAAGTAAGTTTTTGTTTACAAGAAACTAAGATGGAAGTGTTTCGGCTATGAGAGGTTAAATTTCTAGGGGAAACTATTTTTTTGACCACGTTTTATTAGTGAGGCTAGTGGCAATTCAGGTGTTTTCCTTTGCGCTGGGATACATAATTTATTCAAGAAGGATCTCATACTATATCTGATATTATATAGCTTGTATTGGACGTGGATACCCGAACAATCAAAGTTATTAATTATTTTCGTCTATGCCCCCCAATCTGTTTTCATCTAACGTATGTTGTTGAAAAGGGGTTATCTCGAATCTCTTATCAACAATTGGAATGGAGAAAGTTAATTATGGGGGACTTCAACGAATTAGATGTATTGATGAATTGTGGGGATCGTTTTTAACAGTCATGAGCTAACGCGTTTAATTCCTTTATTTCTAATTCGTGTTTAAACGATATCCAGCAGAAGGATTCCTCTCTTTTCACATGGCTCATCCTTCGGCTATCAAGATAGTAAAATTAGATAGGTTTTCTTATAATCTAATGGTTTTACTTTCACTTTTCTCTCCATTTTCGGCTAATGTTTGGATCGTCACCTCTCAAGACCACGGCCTAATTTTACTCAGGAAGTCTTTCTGATTTTTGGCCCAACTCATTCGTTTTTTATCACTTCTTGGCTTGAGCTTCCTGGATTCGATGACTGGTCTCCAAACTCTGGAATTCTTTTACTCTTATGATTCCAATGGTATGATTCGGTTTAAAAAAAGCTTCAAATGTTGAAGAAGGAGATTCGAGCATGGACTTTAGATTTCAAAAGGCATCAGGTAGGTCTTTCTAAAGATCTTAAATCTAAATTGTGTGACATTGATAAAGTTTGTGGATCCAAGGAGGATCACCGACACGTTACTTTTGCCATTGGAAGTCTTGAAACAATTACACGATGTTCAATCTTCTAACAACCGTGATATCATGCAAAAGGCAAAAATTCGCTGGGCAATCGAGGGGGACGAGAACTCCAAATACTTTCATGCTATCATTAACAAAAAACGCGCCAATCTTTCAGTTAAAGGTATTATGGTAGATGGTGATTGGATTGTCGAACCTGATCTTGTTAAACAAGAGTTTAGAAGGCACTTTACGGACAGATTCCAAGACCCGGGTTCTAGACGAGGTAGTCTTAACTTTCCTTTTCCTAATCGTCTCAATAATGATCAGATCTTAGAATTGGAATCTCCGATCTCAAATGAAGATATTCGCACAGCCGTGTGGGGTTGTGGAGTTGATAAATCCCCTGGGCCGGACGGTTTTACTTTTAAATTTTTTCGTAAGTATTGGACCGTTGTTGGGCCTGACTTTTGCATAGCTGTGAAATGGTTTTTTGATCATGGAGATTTTGCTATTGGATGCAACTCTTCGTTTGTGGCCCTCATCCCTAAAGTTCTTGATCCGAAAGTTGTTAGTGACTACCGTCCCATCAGTTTAATTGGAAGCCTTTACAAAGTCGTTACTAAGATCCTAGCTTCTCGGCTTTCCTTGGTTATTTCGGATCTCATCTCAGATGTTCAGACTGCATTCCTTCCTAATAGACAGATTCTCGATGGTCCTTTTATTATCAATGAAATCTTAGCTCGGTGCAAACTTAAAAAGCAACAAGCCATGATTTTTAAAGTCGATTTCGCCAAGGCTTATGATTCCGTTAGATGGGATTATCTTGATGATGTTCTCATCTCTTTTGGATTCGGTCCTAAATGGCGTTCATGGATTCGTGGAAGTCTGTCTTCAGGGAAGGCCTCTATTTTAGTTAACGGGAGTCCGACTACTGAATTTCATTTATACCGAGGCTTGAAACAGGGGGACCCCTTAGCTCCCTTTTTGTTTTTACTCATTATGGAGTCTCTCCACTTATCATTTTCCCGGGCAGTTGAAGCATATGTACTATTTTAATAAAATATAAAATGTATAAGTTAAAAGTCGAATTCAAACAGTAGGTTATAAAATTAATTAGGGTTTTGTGATTAATAAAACAAGTTTTATAATTCCTTTTATTTAGAAACTTTGCACCATTCTTTCACCAAGTGTTATACCATATTTCTCACATATATTAAGTCTTATAAATTCCACAATACTTGTCCGAAAAAAAAAAAATGAAATCCATGTTCTCATTATATTTTTATACTTAAACTGTAAATAAACCATCAACACATTTAATTTGTAAAATTTACACTTATATAGAATGTTTACTTCCATTTTAAGTATCATTTCACCAACAATAATACAAAGTTAGAATTATATAAATTTTTGTAATATTCCATAAATCATAAAAATGAACCTAGGTGGCGTTTAACATATACAACAAGCATGAAAACATATGTAAATGAATAATGAAATGCTTAAGGTTTAAATGGACCTTATATAAGAGATGTAGGATGATAAACACAAGATAAAAATCCTAGCAATGCTTCCAAATTCAAAACCCTAATCAAGAAAACCCTAAATATGTTTTCTTGATTAATCCTTGTTAAACCCAAATCCAAGCTTGAAATACCCTTGAGTAACCTTAGATATGATTAGAATGAACCCTTGTATGCTTGGAATATTTATAGAATAAAAATTATATGAAACCCAAATTCCAAATATTGAGTCGTGGGTTATGGAGGCTTTTAGAGAGAGTTGAGTGAAGTTTTTACTTGTAAGAATGAAAGAGTGATTTAGTTATTGTAGAACTTGCCTTTTATAGCAAGAGTTAATGTTTAACCTACCTTAAACTAACCATGGTTGAGTAGTGAGGTTAAGGTACAAGATGTAAGAACTTGTAAGACCTCTCCTCCTCCCTAGGAGGAGGGAGATGCATAATTGGAGGATGAATGCATTTGACAAGCCAATTACTTGAAGATTGTGTCTTAAGGTACACTTTGTGTAAGATACAACTAAAAAGGTGAAACTTAGTGGGGATTTAATTGATTTATTTGTGTGTATGATGCTATATCCGGCCATGAGGTGATATTAAGTGAGAAATGAGTTAAATTTTGGGTATTGGGTATAATAGTGGGTATTGGTTTGAGTATAAATAGGTATAGGTGCTTCCGGGTATGCCCGAATGTAATTTATTGTGAAACGTAAGCGCTTTACGTAACCAATAAAAATAAATTATGAAAAGTTATAAATTATACTCTTAATAATCATATAACCCTTGTTTGATGTAAACTGTAACTTGTTTGGTGTCCGTTTATGTTGAATGATGATTTTTAGTTTACGCGATTTAACTATAAGATAATAATTAAAAGCGAACGCCTAAAACCCTAAAAATAAATAATGAAAATAATTAAGTCGGGAAATGACCTGAAAATGTAAAATGTTACAAATTGACTTAGATTGAATTTTTTCCAAGCTTGCGAGATTTTTGTTGAACCTTTTGTGGCAGTTGTCGACACTCTAGCGACAACTTAGCTATAGTTTTCTTAGCTTGGGTAATTTTTGAGGTATTCTTCATGTTTTGAAGGATTTATCTTTGAAAGATAATGGAAATTAATATTAATCATCTCTATTTATAATAGAACATTGCTTTGGGAATAAGCTAACATAAACTAAATGTTAGGTTCATAAAAAGTGTCGTGTTGGGAACTACAGATTTGAAGATTACAAAACATATATGCCGAAATGAAGACAGAAGAAACAATGAAGGACCAAATAGGTAATAGATAGTTAGCTTAGTTAGTAAGCTAGGGTTTGGCTTGTAAACCCTAGTTCCTCTATTATATAAAGAGGGTTAGTGCCTAGGGCAACGCACAAGTAAGGTAGTATGAAGACTATTACAAGGCCCCTAAGAGTATATTAAATGCATTTGAAATATATTAAGAGTGTATCAACCATATTAGAGGGCAGGTAGTAATTAAGACTGTTACCCAGTATAGACTTTTCTACACAATCATGTTTTCCTAGACATATCACCCCGATACAGACAACAGCTGGTTTTCTAAGGCCTAACAGGCACATCTTTCACAAAAAGCAACAACCAATATGATCAACATTCTAGGTTTTATAACATCATAAAAATAAACACAATAGGAAGGATTAGCCAAGCATGTACAGATAAAGCAAGAAACAGATTAAGAATCAACACACAAGACATATTTGAATGATAAATAATCTTACGTGATGAGAACAAGAAATTGAAGGAAGTACAATAGGGTTTTAAGGCCCTAAAATCGTCCCTAACAGCTACTAAACGAACTAGTTGTGTCGTGACCCTCTTTTTATTGTAAAGTTACACACTTAAAACCCTAAATTCGGGTTTGTATATATAGGAAAATCGTTGTGACGGCGTCGCATTTTAACCGTGACGCCGTCATGAAAAGAATATTCTAGATAATGGGTTGGGTCATGTGCTCTGACGCCGTTGTGAGATCTTGTGACGCCGTCTTGGTCTTCATTGTAACGACTTCACGTTGTTACTGTGACGCCTTCTCCAGCTTCTGGACATTATATTGAGAGATGTTGTGTAGGTCCGTATCCATCCGTTTCTTCCTCCAAATGACCCAATCACGTGTAATTCTTCCAAATGTCCTTCCAAATGTGAATACCTAAAAAGGAAACAATTTAAGTACCTATTTTGGGCATAAATGCACGATTTAGGGGGCTAAACAAATACTCATACACTTGGGATTTGCTTGTCCTCAAGAAAATGGGCTTTTCTATCTAGACAATAACAATATGAGGGGTCATTTTACCTACTCTTTAAAAGTATTTTAGAATACAACCTTCTAGACCTTGTAGTTAACAGACTGAAAGTGTATTGGGAATTCACTGCTCTTTCACTTTGTTGTATAATAAATTATAACATATGGGGGAAACGGAAAATCAACATTCATTACCTTTTGATAGGTGTAAAATACACATATCCGTTTGTACCTAAAATAACCCAAATAAACCCAAAACAGACCAAAAATGGCAAAAACAGATTGGATTGTGTTTTGTGTGGCAAGGTATAGATATATCAAAAATCACAAGGAAACAGTCAAAAAAACAAGCAATCACGAACACGGGAAACGGAAGAGCACAAAAATAGCCGGGTTATCAAGCCAATGCCAAGAAAAGTCAATACCTCAGTCAAAGATGGTCAACAAAAGTCAACCATAAAAAGACAAAAGCCCAAAATAAAAGTCCAATTCCTTTTCTTTAAAACACAAGGACCATTCCTGCCATTTTCAAAGGTGTTATTTACACTTAATTCTTTACTTATCAAAGACAAGGACTGAACTTGCCAACACTCCAAAGTTCAACTGATTTTTACCCAAGCAGTTAAAAAAGGGCGCGAATGTAAACGAATTCCTGTTCATTCGTCTTCCCCAATTCACCCTCCATTTACATCAAGGGGCAAATAGAAATTGAAGGTTAAGAAGGACAATTCGTGGGATTAAGTACACATTGGCAGAGTAAAAACGTCATAAGTGAGCCCTCATTGGCTCACTAGATCTTGGAAGACCACGTGGGAAGTGAGAAAGCACAAAGGAAGGACGATTTTACACTAAAACATGCCTAGAAGAAACACAGAGGTCTCAATCACACGCATTGCCACGCTGGCAATCCGTGTGAACAAAATCCAATCCAACGGATGAAAAGAGGGATCCAATGATTAAGCAATGATTGATGGCTTGGATTGATTGAGGTTTGGATGGCAAGGCAGCCTAGAAGGATCTACAAGAGGCTATAAATACCCCCCCCCCCCTCCATCACACACACGGGACATCTAGTTTTTAGTCAATTTTTATTTCTTAAAATTCGTAGCTTAATTTAGCTTATTTTATGTATTCTTCTTAAAAGTTTTTTAATCTTTCTAAAAATTGTAATCAATCTCTTTATTAATGAAATTCAGTATTGTTCTTACTAATTCTGTCATAACCTTTTATCTAATAAGCTTTCTTAATGTGTACTGTGTAATCAGCTTCTATAAGCTCTCATAAGCTCTTACAAGTCTCTAAGCTTGTAATGGAGATCATTAGTTGAACTTAATCTAATTCAACCTTAAAAACCAGCTTAATACCTTATTACTTGGACTGTTTAAGCATTTTGGAAGGGGATCCAATCATGGAAGGGATCCCAAGGACTTATACTAGCTTATTCACATGAATAAGCTAGAGCTTGTAGCTGAAATTTTAGTAATAACTTCTGTTTAGCTGAGGTTTATAGTAAGTTTACTTTTAAATTCCTTGTTTCTTTACTTAATTAGCTTAAACTGCTTATTAGAGTAATTTTGCTTATTTGCTTATTCTACTTGCTTGTTAGTGCTTATTTCTCTTTATTTGAGCCTATTAACCATAAATCCTCATCTGTTTTTAGCTTTGTCATTAAAAATCTTAGTTTTTCATTACTTGACTTTAAAATCATAAAAACCAAAAATATAAATAGCATAGTGTGTAGATCTTTAATTTCAGCTTAGTTAGTAATGGAATCATGTTTGTTAAGCTTGTTTTAAGCTATTTGTAGTTTGGTATTGAAATGTTGTTAGTTGGAATTTAAAATCATAAGCTCTTTTGAATCTGTCTATGTTTAAAGGGGTGTTTGGTTTAAGCCTGTTTGACCTTTAAAAGTCAAAGGTATTTGTGCAATTTGTTTAAGTAAGCTTAATATCATATTTGAGTGAGGATAATGAACAAGTTTTGAGGTTTAGTTAGGATTTGAATATCATTTTAACTTATTAAGCAAGTTGTGCACCAGGGGAGCCTATTTGCATTCTTTTTGCTTGTTTAAATTTTTATCCAACCTCTCTCAAGGCTTGATATGCTTGCTTTAGTGTCTAACACTCTTATTGAGTGTTTTAGTGCAGGGTTAACCATCTTGGTTACCTGCAAGTTCCATTTGAGCAAATTGCATACCACATCAGCAGTAGTAACCACAGTTACTACTGCTGAACTTTTGGTTCATTTTTAGGTAAGTATTTTTAGGTTTTAGGATCTAAAATTCACATAGCTTATATTTAGTTATATTAGACTAGATTAAGTCTTAGTGTACATTTCTAAACTTGATTTGCTTAGTACATTTACCTTAAAAGTTTCACACAAAAATTCCAAAAGCCAAAAAACATTAGGTATAGTTTAGACTTTCAATCTAGATTTTCATCATCATTCAGTGTTTCTAGGGCATTTAGCTTTTCATTTCTAGAAAGTAGACATCTTAAGCTTTCTAGAATAGCTTTTGGGTTTTCAAATTGAGCTTATTTTGAGTTTTGTGCAAGCCTTTTAGTGTAGTAAGTTTTTAAGCCTCTTAAAGGCTACTTACTGTGATCAACCCTTTAATAAGCTTTTAAAAAGCTTATTCTTGATTTTCAGCTTTGGTTTCTTTTATAAAAATGCTTATTAACAAGTGCTTAACAACATTCGTTCTTTAAGTTTTGAAAAATAAAAAAAAGGGATAAGGGGAAGCCCGGGTGAGCAAGGCTCGAACTCGGGACCTCTACCCTCATCAACCTTTTAATCACACACCCTTAACCAACGTGCTACACTAACTCATCCATTCATTCTTTCCTCCACTTAAAATTTAACCTTTGTTTCTTTTCTCTCATTTAATAAAAGCCGTAGCTTTTCATTGCTTATTCCCAGCTTATTAGATAAGCTGGGACTTTAGTTTTATTTTTCTTATCTTCCTAGTTACTTAATAGACTTTTCCTTAGTTTTTCGTAATTTTCCATTTAATATTTTTATTTTTTTAATCATTTTTCTTAGTTTTAAAACTTTAAAAATTCATAAAAAAATAGAAAAAGTTTATAAAAAATATAAAAAAAAAAGTTTTTAGCTTTAGAATAAATAACTTCCTAAGTATACAAAGCTTTTATAAAAAACATTTTCTCACTTTTATGATTTTTATTTTTTAATTTTTTTTTATTTTATATTATTTATTATTCTTAAATTTTTTCCATTTTTAAGCCTTTTAAATTTAATTTTAAAAATAGCATTTAATTATAAAAATAGTTAAAAATAGTTTTCTGAGTTTTTATGTTATTTTAGACTTTTCTAAGTTTAAAAATCATTTTTTTTAATTTTTAGAATTTAATTTGCTATTTTTTAAGATTTAATTAGATTAATTTAGTTTTTAATTCATAATCAATTCAAAAATAAAATAAAATGTTTTTTTCTTTTTCCTAAAATTTTCTTTTATCCTAATTTAGGTATAGAGAATTAGTTTGCAATCTTAGGGTTTAATTTTATTCTATTTGCTTAATCGTCGTGCTTTATTTGTTGCCCGTATTTGTTTAATTGTTTAATTACCTTTAATTGTTCAATTTT
This sequence comes from Tanacetum coccineum, assembly GCA_026074375.1. Lineage (NCBI taxonomy): Eukaryota > Viridiplantae > Streptophyta > Magnoliopsida > Asterales > Asteraceae > Tanacetum > Tanacetum coccineum. Next base: position 131,957 of record BQNB010000906.1, on the reverse strand, counting down.
AATTGTCGTTTTTTTTATTTAGTAGATATAGATTATCAAAAATCGTTGTGAGTTTTTCAATTGATACTTATGTGGTTAGTTTTGAGTTTTTCAATTGTTTAAGCTTTATGATACTTATGTGGTTAGTTTTGAGTTTTTCAATTGTTTCCCTATCTCATTTATAAATACGTCCAAGGTTCATGCAAGCTTTGTAATATCCCTTTCTCTTTTCAAGGACATGCTTAAATCCTATTTTTCTAACCTTCAAGCTATCCACGAAGAATGCTTCAAACTTATCCTTTTCAAAGGGGGATACCAGATCTAATTCTTTTGTCCTTCGGGGCATCCTAAACACAACCTCATCGTCTTTCTGGGAAAACCTGATCAATCCTAAGGAATCATCATAAGTGAGCTTAGATGTACACGCAAAAGGTTTCCCCAAGACTACTTCACTTAATCCGCTATCAATGATGCTTCCCAAATATTCTAGAATCATAAAGTCCACAACATAAATAAGCATCCAAATATATGCATGTTTTTATGCTCTTTGCCAACGAAGATGCAAAAGTTGTATGGTTGGTTATGGGTTTCCTACGTGCGTGCAAGGATATTTTCTCTATTTGTTGTAATAATCACGAGACATGGTGTTAAACAAGTAAGATTGTAGATCCACATATGCATGGCCCATGTAAACGGTGTCGATTATACAAGGAATCTTTAAACTCCAAGGGTCACCTCTCCTAATCTTGGGCTCTAGGGTCGAGAAAAGGGGTTGAGGTTCTCCTAATAGTTTCTTATGGTAAGCTAGTTCTTTCTCGGTAGGAAACCTATTTCTGAACAATTCTTCCTCAAAATTGTTTCTTTACTGCGTTCTTAATTCAAGTTCCTTGATTCACTCCTCAGGGCATAAAATCTCAGAGTCGGGAGATTGGTTGGTCATTTCATATTTTTTTGAAAAAGAAGATCAATAGTCTGCCTCATTGTTAATAGCTTGTTTATTCGGGCTGTGAACTTAGCGTGAGTGATTCTTAAGGTCGACGATGGATTCGCGTTCTCTATGATGAAGAATGGAGCAGTCAATGGAAATTACAAACAAACACACAAAGAAAAGATAGACTACAAGAAAGCTAATATGCGAAAATTAAACCTTAGTTGAAAGGATTCAAGTCAAGTAGAACTAAGCTAAACTATGATCAAAACCTAACTATTCCCCAAGCAGCGGCGCCAAAAACTTAATGCGGTCATCGTAGGACTTCTACACAAAGTTTTACAACTCTCTAGGCAGGGCACCTAATCATTATAGTAGTAGTATAGGCAAGACTAGGGGGTTGTTATCGTTTACTCGGGGAATAGGTTGGGAAGGCTTGACCACGGCCTAACAGAATTCTAAGGGTTGAGAGAAGATTCTTTTTGTGTTTTTATGTTATGAAAGCAGGTAAAATCATATATTGGAGAGGTGGTTAGTTTTAGCTATTAAACTAAATATAAACTAAACTAGTGGTGATAACAATATAATAAAAGACTGTATTTATTTAATCATGTATTACTCCCTAGATTGATTCTCCTAGTGTTGTTGCTTTGTCACACTTGTGATGATCTATGTAATTATTTCCTAAGTCATGAACGAATTACACGAACCCGTCGTCTATTTAATATTTTGTTAAGGCAACGCACAAGTAAGGTAGTATGAAGACTATTACAAGGCCCCTAAGAGTATATTAAATGCATGTGAAATATATTAAGAGTGGATCAACCATATTAGAGGGCAAGGTAGTATGAAGACTGTTACCCGATGGTATCCTTTCTACACAATCATGTTTTCCTAGACATATTGTAACACCCCCAAAAATACAACAACGCAGCGGAATACCACTTGAGGTGCTACTTCATAATACACAGCGCTAGATACAAGAGAACGACCTCTAAGTGTCGTTTGAAAACTAATCTCGTTGATTTAATCAAAATCTGAATTTGATATAACAAATGTCTCATAATTGCATCACAATGAAAACCTTGAATGTATAGACTCAATGCACTTCAAGAAATCCGAGCATATAATTTACCTTAAGAAAAACAAGCATAAAAGGGTCCAACATAAAGTTGTGAGTTCATAGATAGTTTAAAATATGAAGTAATCACTGTATCATCACATACCATGTCAAAATCCCTAAAAAAAAAAAAAAAAAAAATATTTATAAGAATCGCATGGTTAATTAATGTCACCCAAAAGTACCAATCGTATCCCAAAGATTTTTATAAAGAATGCATGACAAATTTAATGTCACCAAAAATGTATTCATGGCACCTCGTGCCTATCGATTTCCCGAAAATAATATATACAAGGTAGGACCGCAAGATTTTTCCCGTGATAATGCAACACACAGCAAAATATAAGCAGTCCATCACAAAACTAGATTACATTTACACACAAGCTCATGACAATGAAGCTCGAACAGTCTTGTTCGCAAAAAAAGCAACATCAGTCCGCACTGATGTTTTAAACACCGAACCATCTAAAATTCGAACATGCTATAACGTTCTGTTTCTCCGTGATAGCTAGTCACAATCCTAACGGGAGGTCGTTTACCGAATAATCAATTAAATAACATTTCGCGCCGCACTATAATGTAATTCCCACTACATCTATGCAATTGACAGTTCATGCTAATCGGGCTTAACTGGGTTTATCGCTACTTAGGCAAACATGTAATCAATACTTGCGTCACAATTTGTAAACAAAGCATGTTTTCCACCACCCCATAATTTAAATTCATGTGAAATCGTAAAAATGTGGGCTATGAACTCACAATATCATTTCACAAACAATCACATTGTTATAATATAACCAGAAAGTAAAGAGTTTAGTAGACAACATGTATTTCCCATCGTCGTGGTTTATAAACATTCAAAAGATTGAAAAGCGAGGTTATGAAACTCACATTGATGATGAAGAACGATTGACAGATAGGCATCTAATATCACAATACGAACGGAAGAACGAAGCGACACGATCAAGAAGTTGCAATAATCTTCGACGGACCTAAGATCCCACTAGCCTAGTATAATATATTTTGGTGTTTCTCCGATGAAGTATAGAACACATCAAGAGCCGCGACCCGTTGATAAAGATTTAGATTCCCAAGTTGTAATAGTTTGGTGGTTGGTTATGCGACAATAAAGTAAATGAGAATAAACCCAAATGTCAGTGTAATATATGCGTAAATATAAGTTTCATGTGATAAATAAACCCTTAATATCTACATTAAAAAGACAAGACAATCTAGCCAAAGATTAATAAACAAGATATATAATATGTCGTTTGATACCTGCAGTGTAATAATAAAAAAGTGTGAATAATTAATTAAACCAAATAGTTTGACTCGTTTTCTGAAATCACCACTTAATTAAATAAATAAAAAGTTCATGTATCAACGTAATCGTAACGTTTTAAGATTACAATTAAGTAACAGTGTTTGTAAAGCCTTTTACAACAATTATTAGGTTACCTTCTAGCTGATAATTATAAAATATAAAATAATATTTTATAACTTATATTTCGTTTCCTCGACAAATCGCGTCTAAAATAATCGTCTCATTGTAAAAGTATAGTTTTTGTTCGATGGTCGGATTATCGTATAATACAAATTATGTATCTCTAAAATAAAATCTTGGTCCCTTTTTAACCGTTTCAAATACAATATGTGTTTTTAGTAAAACGTTACTAAATATTGAAATATATATATATATATATATATATATATATATATATATATAATATAAATATATATATATATATATATATATATATATATATATATATATATATATATATATATATATATATTTCGTTATGACATTTCAGTTATATAAAAGTTTTCTCTCTATATCATATTCGTAAAACTCGACGTTTTCCCTTAATCAATATATGATGAAATTATTCGCTTTCTAATATTTCCAATGTCTGCGTGTTCCAGATATAATATATATATATGTTATTATATCTAATCTAAACAAGATAATATAATTTACATTTATTTAACCATTATAAACCACCAATTATATATACTGTTTTTTTAAATATTTATAAAACCTTGTAATAATTTTTATTAATCAATTTCATTAACCAAACGAACCCTTATAGAAACTGCTCACCCAAACGCGTCATGTATGGCGTTTTCGGCCAAAACTAAACACCCCTATTGCTGCCACTATGCCAAACGCACCCCATTTTGTGTCCGCTGTCCCAAACAGCCCATTCGGCCTGTTAAACCCACAACCAAACACACCCTAATTTGTCATTAATAACCAAACGCACCCTAACCGTTTGACCCGAAACCAAACGTACCCCTGGTGCGTTTTCAAGAAACCAGACGCACCCTAATTAATTTCTACAAAACCAAAAACATCTTTACCATGGCTGTTATAATCTAAACCAACACGTCCTACCCGCCTATAACAAATCCAAACGCACCCTAGTTGTTCTTAATCCGAACCAAACACCCCCGTTTGGCTGCCAACCCCAAAAACAAACACCCCTAACTGCTATAAACCCCCCGAACGCACCCTATAGCGGCGGCAGCCCACCATACTCACCCCGTGGTGGCGGCTGCCGCCCTTTTCAGCCGACAACAACAAACCGGACGCACCCTTGGTGGTGGTGGTAAGACACAAACCAGCCGCACCCTTGTGGTGCGGTGGCTGTCACCGAAACGAACCCACCCCCATGGCGGTTATAATCCCACACAAACACCCCCTTTTCTGCTGCCGTGGAACCACCAAAACAAACACCCCCTTGCGTGGTGTTGTGGGCTGCCAAACGCACCCCTCTTTCTGAAACCATAACCCGACGCACCTTTGGTGCTTACCACCAACCGGACGCACCCTAAATGATTATAGTAACCCAAACAAAACGCACCATGGTGGTGGTTTTAAACCCGGACGTAGGTGGTGGTGTTGGTGCGTCGGTGGTGGTGATGATTATGGTGATGGTGTCAAGATGATGATGATGGCGGTGGCGTGGCGTGGCGTGGCGACAGCGGGTGATGGTGGTGGCGAGTGGAGGCGAGTGAGGTAGTGGGTCGGGTAGATCCGGTCGTGAGGACCATTTTTGGTTTTGATCGGAAAATCCCGCCGGAAAAGTTTTCCGGCGGCGGTGGAGTGGTGGTGGTCGGAATCCGGCGGCGGCGCCGGTGGTGGGGCGGTGGCCGGATATATGAGAGAGAGGGAGAGTTATAAAAGAGTGTGTGTGTAAATTTGTTTTTAAATGAAAAAATTTTATAAAAATTAATATATATAATAAAAGTTATAATTTGAAGTGACAAGGGTATGTTACTTGGGGGACCAAAGGTGTAACTTGTGGAGAAACTTTTATAAAATGTTAGTTCGGATCTTTTTTAGTGACATACGGATTTTTTCAACTCTCAAAACTTGCGCCATTGTTTTCTAAATCATTTTTCTGATAAAAATGAGTATTCACTCGACTATTTTTCGTAAACGTTTTATAATATTTATTTAAAACGTTTAATTATTATTTTGGGTATATTTCCGATAAACTTGTCCGGAAATGATCCTTTACTCGAATATTTGTGTCTTCAACAAACGTTACTGAATAAAATGTTAAATAATTTATTAAATATTCTTATTTAATAAAACGTGATAATTAAATGTAATTTAATTATTTTTGTGCCGGTACTCGTTCTTGATCCTAAAATCTTGCGAGGGCATTTCAGTCACCTTCTGACTGTTTTCGGGTCTCGGTCAAAACTAAAAAGTTGTCAGGAATGTCGTTTTACATCAAATTGCTTTAGAGTCCGAATAATGAAAACGTGCTTTAGATGGTCGTTCTTATAAGTCAAGCCAGACCCTAAAAGTCAACGATTGAAATCGTCATTCAAAAATTCGAAAATTCTCGGATGTTACAGTACCTACCCCTTAAAGAAATCTCGTCCCGAGAATAAATTTGTGTTATCCGATCGTGTGACCAAGGAAAGACTTAAGATTTACTAAACCAGTTGAACATGACGCTGATAACTTTATTCAGCAAAAAAAAAATATTCATAGGGGGGGGGGGGGGGGGGGGGGGGGGGGGTGGGGGGGGGGGGGGGGGGGGGGGGGTAAAATATAATCTGTGTTTTCGTCAACTCTTAATAACATAAATTTCGGCTAGGACCAGATATCCAGATCCATTAGAATAGGTTATCTTAGGGAAACATCGTTTCAGGGTTTATAATTGGTATAAATGCTTTATGAAGAAAGCCTCTTAATAGTGAACACACCAAAGGAGAATGTGTAGTCGCGTGGTTATGTCTTAAGGCAGAGTCTCGTTTCTGCTATCTGTAATGTTCGATTATCCACATCAACGTGGCTTATGGATGTAAGTACCCAACTTACTTGGCAGTACTTAATTAGTATCATGACTTAAATTGGTGTACTATTTGTCTGCAATGAGTAATTCAACTGAATACTATATCGACATATACTTATCTTGTTTGGGTTTCATCACTTAGTTGATAAAGTTTGTACAATCTGGGACCACTCCAGGACCCAACAACAGCAACCATAACGACAATAACTATGACAATTGTGATGGGATGCAGAGGGTGAGGACCCTCCGAGAAAACAATATCCCTAGAATAAAATTCAATAAATGAGAGGAGCTCGCGGAAGAGCTATTATGATAAGTGACGAAATATCGTAACTCGTCCTGCGAACTACACAGACAGTCACTGATTTGCAAGGATTTAGCAATAGCAACATAATAACTTTAAGAATGAAGATAAGGTAGTTCCAAGTGAGGGCCTTATAATTCTTGTCGAGTGTAGAACACGATTGTTTTCTAACCCATTTCAACAGATCTGGCGATTTTCAAATTTAGGTTTTCATACCGTTTCCATAATCGGGATACCATTAAGCCCACTCATTTATAATTTCTTATTTACATAAAGAAGCGTCCAAATTTATGTAAGTAAAGAATAGATAAACTTATGGTTCGTTTGAATTTATAATTTATTTATTTAACTGAAGAGGCGTCCCAATCCTTTCAAATAAGGCCTTCTTTGTTTCTTTTGGGTGCACTATTTCAACCTCATGGGGAAAGAGACATCTCATCATCATTTAGTATGCATCATATGAGTTCCCAGGGGGAAGTGTTAGGAGAATAATTATTTAAAACGTAAGAAGAATTCTTTCTGATTCAATAAATGTTTCCTCAAACGGTTAATCACTAAGCTTATTTTTAAAAAGAGTAGAAATATTTGATGATTCCTTAAGTTAGTCAGTATTCTGCATAAAGAAATGAGTATATTTGGGACTTAGTTGACTTAGGTGTTATCATTTCGACTACTTAAAAGGAATAATTATGACATCCGGGACTTAGTTGACTTTGGTGTTTCAATTTATATCATAACTATCCTGAAGAGAAAAATGCACTCATCCGGGACTTAATTGACTTTGGTGTTGCGGTATCAAATTCCTGAAAGGGTTAAGTATGTACTTCGGATATCTGGGCTTTATACATCAAGATTGCTTGATGCGGCTTCCAAGAAAGTTCTGAATCTACTCAAGAAAGGATTGCTGGTTTAGGGGAAGCTAAGACAACATCAACACAGACATCACTAACCACACAAGCTCAAGTTACATATGTATCTGAATCTGTTTCATACTCGAAGTTTGAAGCAAAGACTTTTTAAACTTGGAAAGAAAGTTGATGCAATGCCGAAGAGTGCTTGGACAGAGAAAGATCAGATTGACAACTTCTTGAAAGAAAGAAGGTTAATGAGGAGCTTAGAAAAGTTCATTGGTGGGAGATTGTACGAAGGAGACCTATGGCTGCTACAAAGAACCATATGATTCTATCATATGATGTTCTCATCATTCAGGTCAAACCTCGTACATAATAATCTTGTGAATATATAAATGCGTAGTGTAGACTTAAAAATTAGGCATATATAGTGTTTGAGTATGAATTTTCAAGAATTTCTTAGTAACTTCAAAAAATTTCAAATTAACATACTCAAACACCATATAATTCCCTCCTAATTTAAGGGGAGATTAAAATTGTAACACCCCCAAAATGGGTCGCAGCGGAATAAGGATCCGGGGCGTGTTATTTCAAGATCAACAGCACAAGATATATATAAGAACGACACAAAAAGTCGTTTAAATTGATACATTGTATTTAATTAAAAGACATATTACAAAAGCTTATAGCTTCACTTGTTCCTTGTTTAATATTACAAAAGATGACATAGATTTCCCAAAATATGATATAAAAGTCTTTAAGCGTGCAATCCAAAACGTAACCCAATGCATCCTTGGCACCTCGTGCCTATTGACCTCCTGAAAACATTGCTTAAAACGTCAACAAAAATGTTGGTGAATTCATAGGTTTATGTATTTAAATTATGCAGGACCGCAAGACTTTCCCGTGATGTTACAACATATGCAAACAATCACAAAACCAGATTACATTTACACTAAGCTCATGACACTGAAGCTCGACAGTCTTGTTCGCAAAATATTGCTACTCAGCCCGAAATGATGTTCTAACCCGAAACATCCCTGATTCGACATGCTATAACGTTCGTTCCCGGTGATAGCTAGTCACCCGAACGGGGAGGTCGTTTCCCAAATAGATCTATTAAATAACATTCGCGCTCACATAATGTAATTCCCAACTACATCTATGCAATTGACAGTTCATGATAATGGGCTTAACTTGGGTTATCGCTACTTAGGCAAACATGTAATCAATGCAAAATATCCACTTGCGTCCAATTTGTAAAACAAAGCATGTTTCCACCCCAAATAATAGTAAATCAGTAAAACTGTAAAAAGTGTGGGGCTATGAACTCACCTCAAGTGAGTGATCTGATAATTTATATCAAGTGTGGGAATGCTTCACGATTATTCCCGAATGCAACCTAATTATATTGAAAAGGTGCAATCTGCTCCAGCCTCGAATCACTAAAACCAAAGTGCACTATTGAGTCTAGAGCCAAAAGAGATCATCCATAAATATCATTAGGACACCTGTCAAAATTATGCTTGCTAAGTCACACAATGTGAATAACAAGATATATATTAAGAGTCCTACGTATTATCCTTGTGATTTTGCCAGAACGTTTGAGTGATATTACTCATAGTGAAGATGGAAATCCTGCTTGAGCCAACATCAAACAAGCTCATGGTAGGTGACTTGTGCGATTCTATAAGAATTAAACTTGTTCCAGGTTATGAAATGACGATTGATGATGAATTTTGCAATGATTAACACTCTTGATGTGTCACAAAACCACTTTAGCAAGTGACACGTCGATTGATTTTTCAAATCGATTTTTCTATTTAATCGGTGAGATAGTAACTCACCGGTTCACCTTTATCGTGTTGTCTGCTTTGAGACGTTTCGATAATGAGAACATGCTGATGTTGTACGATATAATCTAATGCATATGAGGTTAAAAGATATCTATACTTTAGTTGGAAATTCCTGTCAGGGTATCTTCTTAAATTGAATCTACCTAATCACAAGTCGATCCTTACGGATTCGAAGGTTACTCTAACCAAACACGGGGGCGAATGACACAGCCAATCTTCCTGTTTTCCCCCGTTGGCTTTATTGCTAAATATCTATTTTAATGCCAGGATACTTAAAATGAGGTGAAGGTACTGATCCATCTGACTCACAAGATTCATATCCACATGCACTCATACCTACCGACAAACATAAAACATCATGAAAGCTCAAGTACATGTTTTAAGACTTCCGCTACTCTGATACCGTACGTCTTTCTTGAAGTGACGAAGTATTAAAGTCAAAGAATTTCAAAGAAGTTTTTGTCACTCTGATACTGAACGTCTTTCTCGAAGTGACGAAGTGTTATAGTTAAAGAACCTCAAGAAAGATGCAATATTAAAGCTTTTCAAGATAACATATCAAGAAAGGTATGAGCATGTCGGTCCAGAAGTCACAAGTTCACAAGATGACAAAGTTTACAAGATGGCGAATCAAGATTATGCTTGGTTGATGATCTCAAGGCGTTCAAGATCACATTTTCACATTCAAGTCAAGATAAAGGAACAAGCTCAAGCCTAAAGTCAATGATCACTACATCAAATCACAAGTTAATGATTGAAGTTAAAGACTACGAGCTTAAGACTAAAGATAAAGCATAGTATGTTAGGTTTATGTTTTTGTAAAATGGAGTGACCTCCCTTAGGGGGAGATTGTTAGGAACACGAAAGTGTCAGTCACTTCCATATATAATTGTAGTTAGGCTTCGTTTAAGTTTAAATTTTTGGAAACTTACTAGGCTAGTTAGCTAAAGCCCATGGACAAACCCATGAAGGCCCAAGCCCATGTCTACATGTAAGTATATATACACCTCTTCATGCCTTGGAGAGGTGGTTGTAGTTCATATTTTCACACACTTATGCATTTTCGTTTCTATGTTTACTTTCTCTCTCTAAGTGTTCATCCAACCCACTCTCTCTAGAATCACCTTTCTTTCCCTCTCATCAAGTATGTTATTAGATTAGTCTTTAATCTGTTTTGAATGTGGGCGTGGTGGCTACCAGGATCAGCCACATAACGTCATTTATCCTATATTGGAACTGTCAAGGGAGTAGGAAGCGACCCCTGAAAGTTTCAAATTTTTGGCGAGAACTCTTCAAGCTCATCGCCCGAGATGTCGTCTTCTTAATGGAAATGAAGAAAAAAGAGCGATATTAAGAATCTTTGCGCCGCCGCTAAAATCCCTTTATGGTTTTCTTTTACGTTCAATTTCACAATTGGCGTTTTAGGAGGTTTAGCTTTATTGTGAAAGATAGCATTACTTTGAAATATTTGCAAAAGTAATAAAAACATAATTCTTGTTGACTGGGATTGTTTAGGCACCCTTTGTCCTCATGGAGAGCTTTTTTTATCTATGCCTCATGATCGTCCCGTGATATAAAACTTCTTATTCTTTTCAAAGATTTCTCATTTGCTTTACCTGCTACTTGCCCTTTTTTTGTTTATTGGTGACTTTAATTTATTGGGATGTTCAGAATAACTGGAGGGTCTTCAAATACTAGTACCAAATTAAGGATTCATGTCCTCTTCTTATCAGCATTAGAATTGGTTTGAACTCCGTCTAAAAGGCTAAACTATACCTGGGACAATAATAGGGCCTGAAAATGCTAACATACGGGAGCGAAATCATCGATCTCCTTGATTCATTAATATACTAATGAACTCTCCTTGTAACTTTCCCATCTCAAACGCTCATACATTGTCCATAATTGGAAGTGATCATGCTCCTCTTTTATACAACACATGCCCGACACAAAAAAAGAGGTGAAAAGGTTGATTCGTACGAGTCCATGTGAAAGTTAGAATCGGTTGCTGGGAAACGGTTCGAACTACGAAACTGTTAGGTCCCTTGTTTATCTTGAATCATAACATAATCAACCATGGAACATGGGAGAATAGTAGAGGATGGCAAGTATATCAAATCTCAAATTTATAAAATGAGGGAAAAAGTAAAAGTTTAATACACAACGGGCATCACCTTCTAATTGAATGATTAGAAGGGGTATTTATAGGAGAAGGAAGGAAGCTTCTCTTCCTTTATTTTTCTAATGTTTCACATCTAGTCCTTATTCTTTGGTAATTATGCTAATTCTATTACTTTAGCTTATATACCTTATTACAAACTACTGTTATTCAAAACAAAATAAAGACTTATAAACTAAATCACATAATTGACACATTAATGAACCTAACAATCTCCCCCTAAGGGTCGATTATTCTGGGCGTTCTCTTCGTGGTCCAAGTGGTCTTCCATTCACATACATCTCCCATCTTCTCATCTGATTTTGATACTTCAATCTTACCTCAATCTCCTCTTCAAACAATTTCAGATACTCACTCTTCATTGGTGATATCTCTTTAAATATATCCATACTTAACATCATTATTGAACCTCCTTAATCCTATCTAATATACTCTGTTTAGCGTTTATCACAAACCATTATGAACTATGGATGTCTTCATCACCCTTTCTCTTTCTTGCAAGTTCTTTGTATATGATTCCATACACGGGACTCATAGATGATGAGTGAAAGCATTAATTGGTGTTATTTGCAACTCCTGGAAAAATATATTGGTGCATTAGATTACACTTTGTTGATTAAAACTTTCAATTCCAATTATGGAAATCATGCACTCTTTCCCATAACAACTGACTTCCAGATGAAACTGATAAAGACCACATACAACTCAACCAACTCTGTTTCTTCTTTCTTGGCATAGTCAAGGAAACCGTTGCCATTCATAATCAGCAACTACATGTCCTCAATATCATTCTTATTAAGATTCTTGTAATCAGGCTCGGTAATCGACACAATGCACTCATTAGCTCTTCTTGCAACTATCTCTGTGATAAACTTGTGTTCATGACCCAATTCCTAGTTTAGATAACATATATGAATCTTTGATTCGAATAAAACACTTCTTTTGGTTTTCCAGGCTCTTTATGCGTTTCCTTAATTGAATATCTCTGCATAATCTTCCCAATGTTGCAACACCATATCGAGCATAAGGAATTAATTTCTTAACACGCTTATTTCAACACCATCTTGAAGTTCGTCTTTGATATCATCAATCATTAAAGATAATTGTAGAAAACTTGTGAAGTGGACAATACATCTACACCAGGCCCGAACTTCCTTTCTTTAGATAACAAAAAGGTCTTGATTTATAAGGACATAGAGGTGTGACCTTCATGATAATCTTTGACAACTTTGAACTAGAGGTGTGGTCTTTCGTAGATGCGGAGAAACAAGGATTTCCTTTCTACTTTCCTAAACAATGTCACTTTTCAGGAAATTATTCATCTGATCAATGTGATATTGATGCTCATCTCCTGAAGTACATCTTTGTCTCAACATCTCATCAGCCATTTTCTTTAATTTTGCTTCATCAATTATCAGTGATACTTCTTCCTTAATATCTTGTGACATTTGCTTCGTTGGTATTTCATCATCATCTGAAGCATAAGACTCAGTCTAAAAGTCATAATCGTCTTTTTGCTCTTGATTTCCTGAAGTTGATGGACCTTGTTCATTTTCATTGACATGTCCAGATGATGATTCTCCAGACACATATGCTTTATACCAGAATCTTCTGCCAATTTGCACGAGTTCACCCCCCAGGATGAAGCATCATCATGAGGATCGTCCTGATCTCTTGGGCGAACGACAGAAGGTCTACATGTAGTTTGTGGTACCTGAAGACTCCGCAAACTTCATCTTAAAGTTGCAAGCATATTGCCAATGTCCTTATTGCTCGCCAACTGAGGATTCGTTTTTCATGGAAAGATACAGTCAAGAAATTGTTGTTTCTGGAATAGTTGGTGTTGTGGATTGAACTGGGATGAACATGAAGAATATTTCCAACGATAATAACTTTTACTAAACGCATCAACATAAAAAGGAATGAGGATTATCAAATAGCGTTATGATTTGTCTGAGGAAATTTAGCCTTATAATGCCCACGCTCTGTGTAAAATAGCTTTTAGCAATCATCCGTTCATCTCTTCTTTAGGTCTTTCTGTCTTTCCAGAATAGCCCTTCGCATTTTATATCTTGGAACTTGATCTCTAACCTACTCAAGACCTCTTTTAACTTTCTCCTTAAGAATGCGTAGTCTACCGATAGCTGGGTAATGATTCGACCATTACTTCTTGGAGATGATCACAAGATTATCAAAATGACTTCCTTGACAGAATACTTTGGTTTTCCAGATGTTCAAAAGACAGAAATCTTGGTATAACATCCCTGTATAAACTCCTGGGGGTAGGAAGGTGGGGGTGCCGGGGTTGTTTTTGTATCGTTGAAAAAACGAGCCAGGTTTGGCTTTAATAAAATAGAAGTCAATTGTTTTAGACAATTAGAGCTGGGTGATTTTGATGATGATTGTAGTTTTAGAATCAGATGACCGTCAATTCCTGGAGTTTCTTCCTTCAGTAATCGCGAGGATATGATATCATATGAAGGCCTAGAGATCTAATTGGTAATGGGGATTGGTGGTACTCCTAGACCTCCTCTACAATCTTCCTTTCCTCCCTTCGCTTTAATTCAATACACCTGCATCAGTTATTTCTTCCTCCTACGTCATTAACGAATCACAGGTATATACATTAGTAATTTCCACATCTTCATCATTAGTAGGCTCTACTTCCTTATCCTTAATAATCTCCACCTCCGGACTTTCCTTATCACTCCTGGGCTCTAACCTAGTGTCGGGAATATTTGATTCATCATTCCTAGGGATTGAACTATCATCGATAACATTCTTTGGTGGTCCTTCCCACCATCTTTGTCAATCTCTAACAGATCGCATGAGCTACGTTGACCAGTCCATATTTTCTCTAGCTTCTTGCTCTTCTCCGGACTTTTGTGCTCAGCAAGACTTACTTGTAATGTGTCTTGTAAGATCATCTCATCTGCTTTATCACATTTAGCACCCAGGTGAGCTATGTTGAGTTAGACTTGTAAGAATCTTCTTTCAGGAAGACGAAAAATGAATCATAGTAGAACCGTTTTTGGGAGCACTTGACTTTGGTTTGCAATCTATTTTAGGTTTTGGTGACATAGGGTGCTAGGTGGCCATCTGCGTTCCTTGGGCAGACTCATTCGGTTGTGACTGAGTCAGAGGAACATATAACCCAAACAACTCCACATACATCCTATAATGCTCATGTGCTTCATCTCTTCAGTGATCATCCAATCTGGAATTTGCGTGTCAACTTTATCTTTGTGTGTCTCCCTGAATTAAAGATATTTTTCATTATGTCATCATCTTGCAGATTGTGATACATGGGCATCGAGCAGCAGTCTTGAAATGTCAGGAAAACAAGTCATGTAATGACTAATGATGATCTTTGAAATATTGGATAAAGAATCGAAGATGTTGGATGATGAAGAGAATAGTAAAGTCCTTCCCATAGCAGCTCCGCATAATCCATATGAATGTTATTGACAAAGAAATATACCATTTTCATTATCTGCAACGGCGGTTGATCCCATCCAATGACACGTGTTGTCAAGCATTTGGAAAATATCTTGGATAACTTTTTGCCATGGCGCGTAGAAGAACCAGTTGCGTCTTAAAGCTTGATAGAATGCGTCTTCTGCTCCATTGTAAAGCCCAATTGTTGTTTACCTGAATGGAACCATGTTCCAAAAATGATGGTGGTGCCACAAAGCTATCATGATTGTTGTCATTTGCTTGTGGTAAGTGAAAAGATTGTCCTGAAGTCATCTAGTGTAGAGGGGAGAAAGCACTTCTATGTCAAGCATGAAATGTTAGGCCTAGTACCTTTGATCCGCTTCCTTCAAATTATGCCAGAACTGTGCCAAAGAATCCCTGGTAACAGAGAAAAGCAACAATACTGAATCATAAAGGGATGATTCATAGATGATTGGTCGATAGTATTTGCTTTCGTGTGGACCATTGCACTTGTTCAAGATCAACCTTCTTGTTGGCATCCATAAGATCATATCGTTTGTTTGGAGGACAACAGTTCATCTGGATGAACATCAGCTGGCATGTTGTGTTTTGTGCCATGAGAATACTGAATGAATAAAATTTGAAGAGGTTAGATAACCAAATAATTCATTTGACATTTTGTCTTTTTTTCCACTATGTCTTTTTATATGTTCTTCTGGAAATTCTTTTTTGAACATATTTTTTGATCAGTTTCTTCTCATGTGCTAATCTTGTTCCTTGCTTTTTCTAGCTACATCCATACGCTTTATTCGATTGTTCTTTTGATTTATCATTTTTTTTTGTGTGGTATTCTGGCAATTCTTTTTCAAAAACATACTTTTGATTTGCTTTTTCGCGTATAGATTTAGCTCTCTCATTCTGTTTTTAGAATATCCTCACCAAAAATTCTTTGTGACATGATACTCTTTCAAGAATGATGAAGATGTCTCTTTTGATTTTGAATCAAGACTCTTTTGTGAACAATGAAAGAGAAATCATACAACTTCTTAAAACCGTTTTTGTGAAAGAGTATCCAATTTGAAACATAACAGATTTGAGAGCAATTTCCAAAAATCTTTTTGACAAAAACTTTCTTTATAATGATAATCATAGAATCACAAATCCACAATTGAATGGTCACTAAGTCACTCACTCCTCATTCTGTTCATTGCAGAAAACGGCTAAAACCGGACATGACTTAGACCACTTAAACAATTGAGACTTGGATTTTTAGATTCAAGTTATAAAAACTTTTCCACTATCACTTTTGGACATGAATCCTAATCAATGAAGACAAAGACATCTAATTCAATAACTGAATGGTCACTAGGTCACTCACTCCTTATTCTGTTTTGTTACACCCCACCAAGGCGGAAACGCGAGGTGTAACATATTAATAAACATCACACAAGATGATAGATATAACACCATACATGATTTAGATAAAAGAAAATTATCCGAATTACAACGATACCAAATACAAGTTTAAAGAGTACAAAAGTCAACAAAAGTTATTTTTCTTCCGAACATGGATCACCCAAAAGACAATAACTTGGAAGAAAGTAGACATCTTGAACAAGTCCAAGAGCAAATACACTAAATTTCCACCTTAGGAATGTCCACCAAAAAATCTCTGATAAAACTTCAACTATCGAAATAGTTGGTGAGTTCTCAAGATTGTATACACCAAATATAGTTTTATATAAGAGTAGATGTCCGATAAAAGTTTGCCAACTCAATGGCAAGTTATCAAAAACAGTTGTCCACATCGAAATCAATTTCCAAACAAGTTGAGAGTCCAAAACAAATCAAGTTATCAAAACAGTTCCCGTTACATTAAGTAACATAGTACAAAATCAATTCAACATGTATGTATGCTATAGTGTTCATGCGAGGCACTACTTAAACGTATTCAGCCTAACCGTTCCAAACATCCAATCAAGTTCCAGTTGTATAGTGTGGCACAAACACTTAGTACTATGCACCCTTGTGCGGGGAGTGAGGAGGGGCTAATCTCCTAATAGCGCTATCCATAAGTACTAACGTCTCAATCCCATTGAGGGGGAAAATGAGTTAAAAGTAGTGGCGGGTTCCAAGCATACAACAACCTACATATTTAGTTCAAGTCCACACACACGATCCAAAACAAGTTTCAACACGTTCCACAAGTTGCAAAGTTCAAAAACCAAGTACAAATAAGTTTCAACAAGTATGCTCGAATTTTTAAAAAACAAAAAAGTACAAGCATATACCCAACAATTTAATATAAACACATCATGGGAAACTTTCCACCACTCACACAGAAACACACAGTTAAATATGCAAAAAGAGGGGGGATGTGAGAACTCTACCTTAAAAGTTAAACGAATAATAGACGTCTATCCTTCGCAAACCACACTAAGTAGGCAACCCAAACGAATACGAAACCTTCTACTCGCAACCTAAGGCAAGTAAATATACCTAATTAGATCCTATACGATATGCTCATACAATATTAAGGTTCATTTGTTATGCCTTGTGTTCACATTATTTCCAAAGTCACTTTTATCACAAAATGCAATTACAACAATTTGGCCCAAATTTCCCGGCACTTTAAGTATTCATTTGGCCAAGTTAACCAAAACTTCTGGTTAAGCTACTTCTCCAGGTAAAAATTCCATGGTTTAGGTGTTTCCATGAATTTTCCCAAGATTTATTAAGGACTTATACTCGACCATTTATACCCGACTCCAAAAAGGGGCCCCCCCCCCCCCCGGCCCAAATATGGACATACCAAATTGTTTTAGTGATCATAGGGTCTAATTCAAGGTTATAAATATTATAATAAAAAAAAAGAAAAAAAGGAGATATAAATAGAATAAAAAATAAAGGGATTAAACACCAATAGAAATGAAAAATAAAAGAAATTGGATAAGATAAAACCGCAACCACCACAACCTCCACACCAGATTACACCATCATCAGAAGTATGCCTTCTAACGTAATGCCCCCCAGCCATCCAAAACCTGCAGTTCTATCGCCCAACTACACCGACAACATCTCAACCATTCCGCAACCAGCCGACCCTCACCACAAAATACCCCCCTCCCCACACATCCCAGCAGTCACACCCGTGCTATCCACGCACCGCCCAATACCTCAAAAAGCATATCAGACAAAGGGAGCAAAAAACTCCCCCCTACAAGTGTCACCCTTAACATATACAATTAAAGCTCATCAACGAATAAGATATTTAATGAACATTTTAGTATAAGGTTTGAAAAGTGACATTTGGGGCATTTTTTGACAGACCTTTCACTATTTTGCAACTTTGACTACCAACCACCTACAAGATTTTAAAAAGGGCAAATATTTATGGAAACTAGACTTAAAGTACTTGATGTTGGCCTCATTGAATCATGTCAAAAAAATGTTATTATCATCAACTATTGCTCCAATAAGATATGAACCCAAACATAAAATATTGGCTGATATGAAAATAGTTTTGACTTAATCAAGTCCAAACCAATAACCCAACAAGCAGAAAACTCCCAAAGGACACCTCTTATAACTCATTTTAGTAATATGAAACATACTATGTTTACAAGGAAAAAATCATTAGGTGTACCTTAAGATATTATTTGAAAGCCATTTCAATGTACAAAGAATTACACCCGATCTAGCTCCAAACATGGTTATTACGCCCCATAACATACTAGATTTATCATTCGAATCATCAAACCACCATAAAAAACTTTTATAAGAAAG
Organism: Tanacetum coccineum; assembly: GCA_026074375.1. Classification (NCBI taxonomy): domain Eukaryota; kingdom Viridiplantae; phylum Streptophyta; class Magnoliopsida; order Asterales; family Asteraceae; genus Tanacetum; species Tanacetum coccineum. The sequence goes on along the minus strand of BQNB010000906.1, from coordinate 113,200 downwards.
ATTTATCATGTATTTAAAAGAGTTAAAAACACATTATAATCATTAGTATAATTATCTTGTGAATTAAAAACAAAAAGAAGATGATCAAACATGTGTATGAAGCCATAAAATGGCACTTTTTCCGGGTACAAGATTGCACATAGCCTCTTGTACTCTCCTCTTACCTATGAGAACACCAAGTGAATGACAATATGAAGATGAGGCTGAGATGATTTAACTTTTCAAGATGGTGCTTTGAGTGAAAAACGAACCAAAAACTTGTTAGGGATGATGAAGACAACCATTTTAGAGTAAAGGATCTTTATGATAAACAATAGTTTTGAGCGGTGGTTGATGGTAGGTCTTGTGGTGGCCGTATTTTCCTCGAAGAGGGTAGGGAGGAAAAACATATCTATGAGAGAGAAATAAGATGAGAGATAATGTGTGTGAAAGTATGAGAGAAATGTGTAAGAGTGAAAGATTGGGGAGACAATGTGTAAAGGAATAAATGAGTGTGTAAGTAAGCATATGTAATAATTGCTAAAAAAGAGGTGGGGAAAGATAGGGTACAGGGGTTACGGATTTGAAGGCTCCACAATGGGAGGAAATTTTATTTTGTTTAATATTTTTGTGTATATAATGTTTATGTAAAGTATATTTTAAGAATAAGTAAAATGTGTATGTATAAAGGATTTATAAAGTAATAAGTTATATTGTATATTGTGTAGAATAATGTAAGTTAAATGTAAAATGTGTTAAGTAACATTGGTTAAGAGTGAATTTATACCCTTAGGTTATATTGGAGTGCTTTAAGTCCTCTATAAGAAGCGTAAGTGCAAAAACGTAAAAATTTACGAAATATCAGGATTACCAGGAAACTTGCAAGTTATGAAAAGGAATAGCCCTAAGTGGCACAAAAGTTTAATGAATTATGTTATCTTCCATGTTTTAAGACATTGTTATAATGTTATTTGAGGCATCATCGTTGTCGTTATGACCGTGTTACTATGATCGTTCGGTCAAAGGTGGCATTCGTAATCACCTAGGGTTCCTAGAAAAACAAGCGTAAAATGCTAAAAATAGGTAAGACCAACATAAAAGTGACTCCAAAATAATCACAAGAGTTCAATCATCTTATGATATGCTTTCGCTACTGACACCTCAAAATTGACGGAATTGTCACATGGTTACATTGCAGAAAATGGTCCGAAAAACTCGACATGACTTTACCACTTACACAATTACGAAAGACATATTTGACTAAAGCTTAGAATTCATAAAAACTTGATTTCTTTTTCACAATCATTTGATTTTTTCAAAACAACATAGAGATGGAAAGAGAACTGATCTTTTGTTCCACAGACATTCGAGCATTAATCATCATAAATCTAGGGTTTTCACCATTATAAATTGTGGATCAATAATACATAACACCTACGGGTTTATTCCATGTCTAACAATTTCATCAATATCGCCAATTGATTGAAAGCATAAGGATTTGCCAAAGGATCATTTTACGCACACGTGTGCGAAATTTGATTATATAGCAATTTAAAATAAAACCTCATAACCACAAGGGGTGAACTAGCTTTAAAAATACCAACCTTTAAAACTGGAGGTCAATAGTTTCGACTGGGAGAAAATTAATCCTTTTGTGTCCACGGTGGTTCACTTGCATCGACTCCGGACTCTCTAAAAAATAGTCGTCGTGCGATTAGTCGGCTCATAATGTAAAGACGAAAACACATGTAACCAAAAAAAGGAAAAAAAAGATCTCATGTAGTATGGATATTATTAGATGATAAATTAGGTTAGTAGGCTCAAGCTTTGTTTGTGGGCTTCGAGTCTACTAGGGTTTACTCTATCTTATCATTATAAATAATTATCAATAAATTCATAATACCCATGGGGTTTTCTATCTTCTAACATGGTATCATGAGCATGTATGATCTTGAGACCTAGTCAGTCATCAAGGTGCCACTTCTATACCACCTCGTTAAATCTCTCCATCTTTATTATCAAATCTCTCCATCTCTATTATCAAAACCTACCGGCCGTCACGAGCCTTTATCTTTTTAAATTATGATAAACCCTAACCCTTTACTTTAATTAATTCATAACTCCTCTCTTTTAATCCGATGTTATACCATGTCTTATTTTCTTGTTTACCGTTAATATGAGTCTGTGGTTATTGCCTTTTCATGCCACAACAGTCCTTTCAATTTTGTTATAAAAAAAATCGTTAACGTCTTATGTTATGTTTTGTTTAATGTTGCTCCAAAAAACCATAACCAATATGTGTGTTTTTTAATTGTTTCGTTCTAGTTTTGCATATCTTCCGTCTTTAATATTCTTCTAATTGAAAATTTATTTCTCGATACATTTCTTTTCCTTCTTACATATTTTCTAATAGCTTTCTCCTCAAGCTTTCTCAAGCAAATCAATCTCCTTCTGGTTTTTTTTTTCAAAGTCATTCTAATCACAAGTTTTATTTACTTTCCTTCTTAACTTTTGTTTCCTTCTTAAAAAAGAGAAGTTTTGGGTGTTACATCTTCCTATCTAAGTACAAGACTACAACAACAATCAACAAATCAAGTTTCTCAAAAGATAAAGATTTCTCGCCTTTTGCAAAGTTTAACTTCAGCTGGATCGTTTGAAGATCTCCCGCTCCAACTGCGGGGGAGTATTAGATGATAAATTAGGTTAGTCGGCCCAAGCCCAGTTTGTGGGCTTCGGGTCCAATAGGGTTTACTCTATCTTGTAATCTATAAATAGTGGTCAATAATAAATAATAACCTACGGGGTTTTTCATCATTCAACATGGTATTCGAGCTTTAGGTAAGATCCACAAACAAAACTTTGTTATCCTCCGGTCTCGGCTACTTGCCGGTGATCCGGAGGGATCCCTGTTTTTTTCGCTTAATTGTTTTTTGTTAATTAGGTATTTATTTTTCGTATTCAATGCATAAACCCTAAACCCTAGCCGCCAAAACACAAAAAAATGTTGAGTTGCCTACATCAACCTTTTTTTCCTCATTTAATTGTTTTCGTTGTCGAAGATCATTGTCGTTGACAACAAAAGTTATCCACCAAATTGCCGCTCCCTCCTAAAGGCAAAATAAGCCATGACGTAAAAAATAGGTGTTTGACCGTAGGACGTGCTTGATAACGAGCACATACAAAAGTAGCAAAAGCAATGTCTGGACGACTGGCTGTTAGGTACATAAGCCATCCTATCATATGACGATAAGTCGTTTAATCAGTAGGAGTGCCTTGTAAATCAGCATCCAGCCTCTCAGTTGCCATAGGTGTACTCATTGAGACACATTCATCTAGACCATGTTTCTTTAACAACTCAATTGCATATTGTGACTGACTTATGAATATGCCACGAGGAGATTGATGAACTTGAAGTCCAAGAAAGAACTTTAGTTCACCCATCATCGACATTTCAAAATTATTTTTCATTAGGTTTGCAAAACGTTTTGAAAAATCTGGATTTGTTGAACCAAAAATAATGTCGTCAACATATACTTGAACAAGTAATATGTCTCCCCCGTGACGTCGTGTGAACAAAGTTGGGTCAATAATACCTTTAGTGAACCCATGTTCAATTAGAAAAGAAGACAATTTGTCATACCATGCACGAGGTGCTTGCTTAAGACCGTATAGAGCTTTTTTCAACCTGTAGACGTGATCTGGAAATTCTGGATCAATAAACCCTTCAGGTTGGCTGACATAGACTTCTTCTTTCAAAGGACCATTGAGAAAAGCCGTTTTGACATCCATTTGAAAGATTGTGATATTCTTATGAGCAGCATAAGCAATAAACATCCGAACAGCCTCAAGACGAGCAACAGGAGCAAATGACTCTTCAAAATCAATGCCTTCTTCCTGCCTGTATCCTTTTGCCACAAGACGAGTTTTGTTTTGAACCACAATATTTTTAGCATCACACTTATTCTTCTAGAGCCATTTGAGAGCAATAATATTATTTCCTTCTAGTCGTGGAACGAGTTCCCAAACTTAAAGTCTCTCAAATTGATTCAACTCATCTTGCATGGACTCAATCCAACTATGATCTGCCATAGCTTCTTTGATATTCTTTGGTTCAATAGTGCTGACGGTTAATGCATACATGCATACCTCAGAATCTGTGTGTAGCCGTTGGCGAGTCATGACAGGTTTGGATGGGTCACCAATAACTTGGTCTAGAGGATGATCTTTTGTCCAAATGTGTGTTGAGGGTTGTACTTGGTGGAAATTCTGCACATTTGATGGTTCTAGAGCCGTTGTAGATGACTCAATTTCCTCATGACTTGGAGGATTATATGAAACAAATTGTGAATTGCCATCAAAATGAGCAGAATCTTCTTGATTGAATTCATCAGCCTCTGTTAAAGAGATTGGAGAGGTTTGTTCATCAGATGCAGTTACAATGGGAGGAGCCTCATGTTCGTCAACAATAATTGAAGATGTAGAAGACGAGTCTTCATGAATTTGAGTCGGTTGTGCAGCGGAATTGATGGGTGTATCAGAAGACTTCATCTCAAAATATTCTTCAAACATTAGACCGAACAAATTATCCAAATCTTCTTTAGATGGAGTATTCATTTCTTCTGCTGATGAATTATGATTTATGAATCGTTGAAGCTCGGGTTCTAAACAATCGTGTTCAGAAGCCATAGCTGTAAGCTCGTCAAACTTAACATGAATGGTTTCCATAATCTTTTTAGTGCGTTGGTTATAGATTCGAAATCCTCTTGATGTTTTCGAATAACCAATAAAGACCCTAATGTCTGCCTTTGGTTTCATTTTTCCAAGATCATCTCGGTCATTTATTAGATAACACAATGAACCAAACACATGAAAATATTCAACATTCGGCTTTCTGCCATGTAGTAGCTCATAAGGTGTTTTGTGATGTCGTGTATAAATGATTGGCCGATTTTGAATAAAACAAGCAGTAGCCACTACTTCAGCCCAAAGAAATTCAAGTAATCGAGAAAAGATAAGCATCATACGAGCAGCTTCAACAAGAGTTCAATTACGTCTTTCAACTACTCTATTTTGCTGAGGCATTCGAGCAGTTGAAAATTGTTGCATGATGCCTAACTTTTCATAATGGGCTTTAAGAGTTGCATTTTTGAATTCAGTACCATTGTCTGTACGAATCTTGCAAACTTTGGCTTTATAATTCAGTTGAGCCTGAGCAATGAATTTCTTTAAATCTTTGACTTTCAATCTTCAAATAAAGAAAGTAAACCCATGTATATCGAGAATAATCATCCATGATCACAAGAATATACTTCTTTCCATTTATTGAAGCTACTTGCATTGGACCGCATAAATCCATATGAAGTAATTCCAATTTGGAGTGATCACTTGGAATTAATTTAAGTGGATGAGAAGCTTTCTTGCTTTTTCCTCTTTCATAAGTAGAACAAAGGTGATCTTTTTCATATTTAAACTTTGGAAGACCATCAACCAAGTCAAGTCTGGTAAGATCGTTTATGGTGCCGAAATTAAGATGTGAGAGTCTGTAGTGCCATAACCATGACTTTGTTGAAGTTGCCTTAGACATTAGACAAACGGGTGAAGAAGCAGCCATATCAGAAATGGTGATAGTATATAAATTTGATTTGTCTTCTATCTTTCCTCCTACATTCTACTCTGCCCCTGGGATCTACTCTCCTATTACGTCCCCCTTTTCAACGCTGCTCTACTTTCCTCGGGGCTCCTCCCCTCGGGGGCTTTCACTTCTTTCCCCATTTCTCTCCTCTTCAAAAATCCGACTCTACAATCCTCTCTGGGTTTCCCTTTCAGGGGTTGTCGTTTTTTGGTGTCGATTATGTTTTCTTAGATAACCGTTTCTGCACCATACAAATGCAAATCACACAAATACATTATTTATTTGTATGTTTTTGGTCTTTTAAGCACGTTTTCTAGGTAAATGGATATGTGTAATTAAAACATACCAAACAACCATACTAAGATATTTCCGTGTCATTCACGCATGCCATAAAGTAAAACAGCATTAAGAAAAACTAAGAATCTCAAATCCCCTTGACTAATTACTCGAAAGAAGTAGCTATATAGTGTTTCTTCAAGGGAATTAAAGAATGAATAGCTTTGAAAAGGTTTGTACCTTTTTATTAACATCTACATTATCACCACTAAATTTTGTATTTTTCCTTTTCTTTTTTTTGTATTTTCATTCAAGCAATAATCATGTTTGACTTTCGTTATTTTTTAAAATTTAACTTTAGGGTATAGAACTCAAGATGAATTTCAATCTTAAAAAATGCCAACCAAGAAGGATAAATTCATCGTCTGGATTATTACTTGTTACCAAAAATCTTAAAATGAAATCACATTAATATGAGCTAAGATGCTTAAACTACTCATACTTGTACCTTCGTCAACTTTTCACCCGACAATTATTTCTATTATGTTAGTGTTGCTTATTTGAATTTCACCCATGGATCAACTTTTTTTTAAGAATAATTGCATATTTTCTATTGCTTACGTTCCAGCACGAATTATGATTTTTAGAAGGCGAGGACTCCCATGTAGCGACTTCGTCTTGGCACATCCCAACCTTGCGGCTACGTGACTAGGATTTTGACACCCCAACAGAGACTAGTATCAGAAGATCATGGACCTTCGGTTTCAAAAGTTCTTAGGCTTCCATTAATAAAAGAACAATTCCTTTTAGAAAAAAACACAATTTTAAAAGTAAATCGTCTAAGTTCAAAGGCATATATGAATTTAAGAAGAGAGATAATCCTTATATTTATTTTAATCACATCTATCACACTTATCATACTTATATTTTTTAACAAAGGGAAATCTCGCCTTTTAGAAGGCTTGCGGACATCGCGTGTGAACGGCCAAGACGATGCCAGGCAACTTTTATCAGTTCTCAGCTTATTATTTTTTTTACTATGGGCTTCTTTAGAAGGGGCTGCAACATGGGTTGTAGCCGGCAAGATGCAGCCAAACTTTATCAGACAACAGATTATATTATAACTCATCATACTTATTTATGTTTATCTTAGCTGATATAGAGAAAACTTCTTTTTAGTTAAATTCAAGTATAATTATGAACTATGACTAAATAAATTAATGTTGTCGATACATTAATAAAGTTAATATTCAAAAAATTGTGATTTCAGTTAATTTTAGAAAAGAGCAGTATTATTAGTTCCGGGTTTTAGAGCTTATGGGAGGGAAAAAGCACAAATACATTAATGAGCTCCTTTAAAATTTCCCAACTAATCCTTGTTTTAGCATCTAACTATACTTAACTCTATCATTTTTTGTTCTTCGCAAAATTTAAAATCTTTAAAAAGATCCGCGAATGCTTAGTCTAAAAGTTAAGGGATAAGCTAGAGCGCAACACGCTCGATCGAGTCAAAATTTATTCTTATTCTACCCAGCAGGAAAGTCACCATTGTGATAAAAACAAATATTTTATTTTTTACAATTCTTTTTCATTTTTTTTTGGTCTTTTTGGTGGTAAAACGAGATTACCGTGAGGAATACACAGCTCTTTGCAAGCATAATCAAATCGATAGATCCCCCCCCTATAATAGAGTTGAACATTGTTAAGTATGCTTAAAGATAAACGTTAGTAGATAAGATTAGGATATTGGATTCCCCAACATGAAAGATAGGATGGAAGCTCGGAGACGACAGGACAAAAACGCGAGCACGAGAGCCGGCTTCAAACATCCGGGACAATCCTGGACAATCATTCACAAAAACACAAAGCACACGAGAATGGAAGAGGCACACCTCCTCACGTTACACTTATTAGAAAATAGAAAGAAGATAGAAGATATAAGCATGTGTTGCTCCCTCGAGGCTTAATTTAAGGTTATTAGCTTGACCCGTCCCCGATTTTCATTGGTCTCTGGGGGAAAAGTTTGGAGATCCAAGACAACCATATGTGGTACGTCCTCTCCAAAGTCGTGTTTAAGTCGGAGGACCATTTACTTGAAAGTTTGGCCGTCGGTTTTTGAGATAACTCGACTGGTGCCATATGGAAATACATTGGGTAACGGTGGAATGGGTCCTCAAGTCAGCAGGTCTTACGATTGCTTCCGAGGAAAATCTTTAATTGAGAATTAAAGAGGAGGACTCGATCACCAACGTGAAAACGCGGTTCTTGATCTTTGAGTCATGGATCCTCTTTGTTTTCTCTTTGTAGATCAAAGAGTTCTATTAAGGTTGATAGAAGTTCATATAATTCATTCATTTGAACTTTTTTGAGTGATTGTGTGCGTCAATGGTCATAATTGCAATGTTTTCAAGGCCCTAGTTAGGCCTTGTGCTCGAGCTCGATTTTTTGGGTAGGGATGACAAGCCTTTAGTACATTAATTGTAAGGGGTTTTCTTGCACTCGATGGGTGTTTTAATGTGCGGCATGGAAGGCCCAAAGGCGTCAGCCAAATTACTCAGACCACAAAGCACGGTTTTTACTTGGGTCCCTCTTAGAATATGTTTTAAACACGATTTGAAAACTTTTAAACTTGCCACTTGTTTGTGGGTGATACACGATGGAGAGACGGTGAGTAACTCCGTTATTTAAGCATGAACTTTGCAAAATTGATCATTGCAAAAATGGTACGCGATCACTAATGATCGCACAAGGGGTCCCAAATCGGGCGAAGAGAGATTTTAAGAAATTTGCAACAACTCGGGCCGTCATTGGTGGGGGAGCGCTTTTGCTTAAACCATTTAAACAAATTAATCGACGGGCACGTGTATATATTGTTCCTCGTGTGAAGACGGGACTAGGTCACCATTTAAAATCCGATTCCCAAAACGTAAAGATCTCACAAACTTGGATTGCATTTAGTGCATTTATCCCTTTGTAAGAGTTTTCCTTGACGTTGTCAAGCGTTTCACCTGAGTACCAACGTCCTGGGGCATTCGGTAAAATAGTCGGCAATAAAATCTTGAATCAAAGACTCTTTTAGCGGTGTAGTTGGCACCATGATGTCCCCTGGTGCGTCCATTATGGCAAGCCATGAGGATATCATGGGCTTCTTGGCCAAAAACACACCGCCGAATCACTTGATCGCAATTAAAATCATGAACAATAGGGGTGTCCAAAAGTAGTGACTTAACATCCTTGAAAAATTTGTTTTTTGTTGGGAAGACATCCTTTCACAAAAAATTCTCGCATGGTAATTTGCAAAAGTCGGCAACATGGTGGTACTTCATCACTACGAAAAGGAACCCATATTAAGTGTCTCGGAGGATAATGTTTCGTAATTTCTTTTTCTCGAGTACTTTGGTAGTGGTTCTCACCTAAGGACAACGGTTGGTTCGGTCGTTTGATTTCGCTCCTTTTTTATCACTGTAAAAGACATTAAATTCTTGGAGTAGGAGATCCAACGAGCACTCTCTGCTTTAGCCTTTGTTTGCAAGAACGTACTTAAGAGCCGAGTGGGGCCGTATACACTATAATTTTTGAAAAGACAAGATATGGCAAAGAGAAAAAGAATTTGTCCGACCGCTACACTCCGGCTAAAAGCCTTTTTTGTAGATTATAATGAGACTTGAGCGACGGTCATTAGTCTTACTTGATGTGTATCGGTTCTGAAAATGTTTGGTCTTATGTTTTGCCCAAGACTCCGCACGTCGAAAGTCCGAGCATCACACCTAATTCAAATGGTAGTTCTCAATCTGGGAGGTAACTAAAAACGGGTTGTGCTCCCCTCGGTCAAATTTCTTCTTAAGGGATTAATGCCTCTTAACATTCCTTGGAAAAGCCAAATGGGGTTTTTATTTAGAAGGTGGGTCATTGGGTGGGGATATTTTGAGAAGTCTTTGAATAAACTACGGTAACATCCGACATGTCCTAAAAACTTCTAACTCATTTGGCGGTAGGTGGGTATGAGGTAGTTTTGTAATACCTAAACTTTGGCTTTATAGACCTTAATCCAGGACCTTTCGGAAATTTTATAGCCTCCAGAGGACGATTGCCCTCTTTACCATTAAAATGGGCACTTCTTCATAATTTAGAACAGATTGGTGTTACTTCGACCTTTTGAGCATTTTGTCTCTCAATGGGAGAGGCCTGAAGCGAAGGGAATCCCCAAAGATGAGAAATCAACCATGGATAAGACCCTCATTGTTTCCTCGGATCATTGTCATTGGAAAATGGCGTTCATGCACCTTCTGGATCGTGCCGGAGATTACATAAGCCAAAAGGCATGCTGACGGTAGGAAAAAGTTCCGGTAATGGGCATTGTGAGATGGTTTTCTCTTGGTCCCTTCGGGTATTTTTTTTGGGTAATCACTTGGTTATTTGAAAGTAACTCGAGATACCATCAGGAAAAAATGCATTCTGTTATACCTGCGTGGTTTCTCAAGAATTTGGTACATCAACGGTTTAATGGAAAATGATCTTTACGGGTGGCTCATTTAACTTTCGGTAGTGAATGCATACACGCATCTCGTACTCAAATCGAGTAGGTATCAATTCATTGTCATCATTTTCAATCACGGTTATACCACCTTTCTTGGGCACACAATGGACGGGGCTAACCCACGGGCTATCGGATATGGGATAAATCAATCCGGCTTTAAGAAGTTTGATAACTTCTTTCTTGATAACCTCGTGAATTTTTGGGTTAACCCATCTTTGATGTTGCATCGTGGGTTTAACATTATCTTCCATCAAAATCTTATGAGTACAAAACTTAGGATCTATTCCCTTAATATCCGACATCTTCCAAGCTATGGCACGCTTATGTGATCTAAGAACCTTAAGAAGAGCGGTCTTGTCCTCATCTTTTAAGTCTTTAGCGATTATGACGGGTAATTTATCGGTACCTTCCAAAAATGCATACTCAAGATGAGGAGGTAAGTCTTTGAGCTCAAGCTCGGGGAGTTCATCACTAGAAGGTTCAATGGTCTTAAGTTCCTTAAATTTTTGTTCTTCCGGAGGGAGGGTGGAAGTTGGGTCAGAATTAAGCAATCTTTCAAGGGTGAGAAGGTCTTCTTTTGGATCAAAGTCGGCATCATCAATTCTCGGTGGAATTGATTCGCTAGTAAGACAAGCTTTGATTTCTTCCAAAATGAAGTCACCTCCCTTAAAAAGAGTGAGAGAGGTGGGAGAATTAGAAAGGATTGGTTCCAAAGTTGGGGTGGGATTGTCACTCTTGGAAATGTTCAAAAATCTAAGTACTTCTTGAGCAAACTCCTCACAAGCTACATCGATAACAACGACTCGGTTAACCGATTCAATAGTATTGTAGGAGAATGTCTTAGTATTACCAACTTTGAATGTTATGGATTGGTCATCACGTCGAAGGGTTATTTGTTCACCGTGAACATCAATTAAAGCTCGTGTCGTCCTCAAGAAAGGTCTCCCGAGAATCAAAGAAACCCGAGGATCGAGAATATAATCAACGACAACGAAGTGGGCCAGAAAGAGAAATGTTCCAACTTTTACAAAAACATCCTCGGTGATGCCAGTAGGAGTAGAAATCGTTCGGTTGGCAAGTTCAAGTATCATTCGGGTCTTGGTCAAATCTGAGAGATTTAGCTTTTCCCATACGGAAAGAGGCATTAGGTTGATGCTTGCACCGAGATCGGCCAAGGCTAAGCATTCATCCATCTCCCAAAAATCACACGGTATGAGAAATCTACCGGGGTCTCCAAGTTTTTCGGGAAACTTTTTGAGGATAACCGCCAAGCAATTCTCATTCACCGGTGTCTTGATTAAGTCAATTATCTTATCTTTGTTATTGAGAAGCTTTCTAAACATTAGTGCAAACTTGGGCATGTGTAGGAGAGCATCCGCGAAACTAAGCTCGAAATGGAGATTCCTAAACATTTCCACAAATTTCAAAGTTAAAAGATTGTCTTTTTCATGGAGCTTCTCCTTGTTACATCTTACCATGCCTACGAGCTTTTTATTCCTCAAGCCTGATATACTCTTCCATAGTAATGTTAGGGCCGTCCATATCTGTAACAAATTTGCTAGCAAAGAAAACTGTCAAATAGCCTAATACTTACCAAGAAGATGAATACGCCGTATTGAGTATTCGACTCAGAGAATTTCAGTGAACTGTAATAATGCATACAAACATACAATATGCAAAATATACAATGCAAAAAATTAAACACACAAAACAAACACACAAATATGCAAATTAATCTTAACTAAACTAAACTAAACTAAAACACTAATAAATAAGAATTAAACAACTTCACTCCCTGGCAGAGGCGCCAAAAACTTGATGTATCGTTGTATGGTGTATATTTTATGATTCAAGTTTCAATTTATATTTTTCCGACTAAACCAAAAACAACACTTTAACGGGCAGTGTACCCGGTCAAGATGTAGCTTCATTGGTAAGTAGGGTGTCGATCACTAAGAGCAAGGTTAAATCTTTTCAGTTTATTAATATCTTGGTTATCTAATCTATGTCAAACCTATGTTAAACCTATGTTAGTCCTAATCCTAATTCTAACAGGTAAAAGGGGTTTTCAGCCTGAGAGACTGGAACGGGTTTGGTTGGTGACTAAAATCAATTCAAGGCACTTTAACCCACGTAAACAAATTAACAGAAGATAAAAGAGCGGTTGAACCAAATATAAGGGAACTGTATTAACCATTATTAATCCGATTAGAATGTTGGTTTGTTTATTTAGTGCAATGATTTCTTGTCTCGAGGTGGCATATCATTCTTAATACTTAGGCGTTTCATCTTCCTAAGACCTAGAAACATTAATTCTGTCACAATTAAAGCATCCACATAAAACATCCTTATTTGCTGATTATAATCTATCTTAGGAATTAAAGCAGTGGTGATCTTATTAAACTCTAGCTCATAGAGACTTTACCCACTTACTGCTTAATGGAAATTTATACACTAGTAGTCTACTTGTCCAACTATCCTATGGAATCAGAACGTTATTTGTTGAATTATCTAGGTTCACCTGCTAGTCAACACGTTCACTAAACCAAAGGCAATATCCAATTAACTAGTTAAGCCCGAAGCGTATCCTAGACACAGATTTAGTAGGATAATATTTGTGATCCTATGATTCTAGATGTATAAATTACTATATGGAGAGCTATCCCAGAATCTAGATTACTTGGTCCGTATCACTAGATCCAGTTGAATAATAGGTCGCATACAAAAGCACGTAAGCAAGTATAAATTGATAAACATAAACTAGCATTCAACGATAAATCAAGAAATCAAGATAAACAATACCAAACATTTAGATCTTCATAATAATGGCTAATACTCAAAGGTATTAGCCTTAAAACGTCATAATAAATACAAGAGCAATTATTCAGCCAAGGTAAACTAACCGAGTTAACGAATGATACCAAAAACTGAACGATTACAAACGTATACGGAATTACACATTGTCTCGTATGAAATTGATAGCGTTGCTTAACCTCTTATGCTCTTTTTCTCTTTTGAAAATCAACTTTTATGGTTTAGGTATCGAGAATATAATTTAGAACACCTAAAACTCGTTTTTGAGTTTTGTATTTATAGGGTCTGGAAGTCGGTTCGATACGGCGTATCCAAGGGATTCGATACGGCGTATTGGGGTTTCTTGGAGTAGGGACCACGTTTGATATCTTCCAGAATATTCACAAACTATATCTCCAATACGGCGTATTGGTCTTCCCTGAATAATAAAATGGCCAAACTTGAATTTTACCACGTAGGAAAACAAATAACCCAAATAACATGAACGGGGAGCCGCGTGATTCACTCTCAACGCGAAAGAGTTTCGTGACACGGGTGCCTATGTGGTCACGGTCATGGTTACCTCCATGACTAGGTGGTAAGTATGTAAATCCGATGGTCATGCATTTTTTATCTAATTTATATATATATATATATATTAATATTATATATATATATATATATATACTTTATATTATATTATATATATATAATATTATATATATATATATATTATATATATAGCTTTTCAGGCAATAGAATTAATTCATGAAATCAACATGTAAAGGGATCTTGGCAAAAGGACATAAAAATGGGGAAGCATAGCAGTTCTGGGGATGAATCATGAAAAGAAAGAATGTCCTTACTGAAAGGACGGAATATCCATACCTTATGTCCAGCAGTAACGGAAAGAGATGGATAAGAAGATGGAAGCTACTCCTGCTTAATGCGATCTACATGTTAAAGGACATATATAAGTTACTTGTTCATAATTAAGGTTTACTTTCATTTTTTTGTAACTTTCTTTTTTAGTAATTTCTATATTTTAGTAACTTTTTATAATTAGCATGATTCCAAATAGCAGGTTTCTATAAATAGTAAGTTTCCATAAATAGCATGTTTCTATAATTAGCAGGTTTCTATTTCTGTATTTACAATCCAAATCCTTGATCTTACATAATTTACGTAATTAGTCCTTTTAGTTATTAATTTAATTAAACATGATCTTTAATTATCCATTTTTGCAAAACAAGCCCTTATAATATCAAATATGGTATTTTCATACTTAATACTTTAATTACTGATCATACCTTGTACTTTTCATAATTTACACTTTTAGTCCCTCAGTTTTAAATACAATTCGAATTATATATATATTATATATAATTAATCATGTTTAACCCATAACAATTATCAAATGACAATTTATACCCTTCCACTTATTTTTCTCAGAATCTATACATTATATTAACATGTCATAATCAGCCCCAAAGTTTCAGAAATTACAAAACACCCCCTTATACTTTTAAAGCACAAACCGGGTAACCAATAAATGCACAAAACCCTAATTAGAATTTTCCCCAATAATTTCATAATTTTTCTACATTCATTAGCATGTATGGGACCTGGGAAAAATATAAAAACCCTAACCCTAATTCGTTTTCCAATTTATTCCTTCATTTCTTTCATAATTCAAAATCGGCAAGAATTAGAAATTCCACAATAATTATCTAAATCTTTTATACAATTTTTCTAACAATTTATCTGGTTCATACATGATATATACAAGTCATAAAAATTATAAAATCGAAAGTATAAATTTATTTAGAGCCGAATACAATTCTTGCAATTATTTAGGGTTTAGATCATGTTTAAGCTTAATAAATCAAAATAACGTGCATGGTAATTTTTCTCATAAACATATCAGATGTATATAATGTAAAATGAGTTATAAAAATACCTTGAATAATTATGGATGATTTTATGAATTATTGAGTTCGGCTAGGTATTTCGAATTCAAAAGAACACCATAAATCGAATCAAGCTTCAAACCAATGAACCAATAATTTTCTTATCTCCCTTGTACTCCCAAGAACCCTATAAAATTCGTTTCTTGCCTTGAAAAAATAATGGTGCCGCCACTTTAATTGTTTAGGGTTTTTGGAAATGGTTTTTAAGATATTTACAAATGAAAATTGTATATAAAAAGATATACAAACTAAAATGCCGAGATTTTGGGTATTTTCAAAGTATAAAATCAGATTTTATTTTTGCCTAAAAATATTTCATAATTTCCCTATTATATTTTATATTTAATTGTATAATATAAGTAATTTACTTATAATTATTTCGGCAAAATACATATTTATAAGAAATAATTATTTTTCTTGCATAATATAAGATATTTTAATCTTATATAAATTTCATACTTGTCACATGATGTATTTTATAATTTATAACACTTGATTGAATTTTATTCATGCTTTTATTAAATTTTCTGACATTAGGGGCATTTTGGTAATTTTGCACTTGTTCTGATTTTAGGGTTTTACAACTTCTTCCCCTCTTAAAAGAATAATTCGTCCTCGAATTAGAAACATGATACAGCTGAAAAGGACATACCAGATCATGGAAGAAAATGAGGATAAGAAGTCCGTATAGACTCCTCGGTCTCCCAAGTGGCTTCCCGCTCGGGATGATTCCTCCAAAGAATTTTGACAAAAGAAATCGTCTTGTTCCTCATGACTCTGTCTTGACGGTCTAGAATAGACTCAGGCTCTTCCGTGTAAGATAAATCCTCACGGATCTGATCGAATGGATAAGAGATAACGTGAAGAGGATGGTACTTGTAACCTCTGAGTAATGATACGTGAAACACATTGTGAACATGAGATAGCTGAGGAGGTAACGCCAAACGATAGGAAACCTCACCAACGCGATCAAGAATTTCAAATGGTCCTATGAAACGAGGACTAAGCTTGCCCTTAATACCAAAACGCCTGACTCCACGTGTAGGTGATACTTTCAAGAAAACATGCTCACCCGGCTGGAACTCTAATGCTCTGCGATGCCTGTCAGCGTAACTCTTCTGACGAGTCTGAGCTTCCTTAAGCTTTTCCCTGGCGACGGCGACCTTTTCATTAGTCACCTCAATCATCTCCGGACCCTCAAGAATACGTTCACCAACCTGATCCCAACAAATAGGAGCACGACATTTCCTACCATACAACATCTCGAAAGGAGCGCATTTAATGCTCGCATGCCAACTGTTATTGTAGGCAAACTCCACTAGACATATATAGTCATCCCAATTTCCTGCCCATTCTAAAGCACATGAACGTAACATATCCTCTAATGTTTGAATCGTACGCTCCGACTGTCCGTCGGTCTCAGGATGAAAAGCTGTACTAAACTTGAGCCTGGTTCCCCAAGCTTTCTGTAAACCTTTCCAGAAACGAGACGTGAAACGTGGATCTCTATCTGACACGATCGCTGATGGAGTACCGTGTAATCGAACAATTTCTTGTTGGAACATTTCTGCTAATTTACTAACGGGGTAATCCTTACGGATAGGAAGAAAATGTGCCGATTTAGTCAAGCGATCTACAACAACCCAGATAGCATCGTGCTTCCTCTGAGTCCGTGGTAACCCGGTAACAAAATCCATGGATATTTCGTCCCACTTCCAAACAGGAATCTCTAACGGTTGCAATAGCCCACTTGCACGTTGGTGTTCAATCTTAACCTGCTGACATGTTAAACACTTTGACACAAACGTAGCCACATCGCGCTTCATACCACTCCACCAAAAGTGTTGCTTGAGATCGTGATACATCTTAGTCGACCCTGGATGAATCGAAAATGGAGAACTATGAGCCTCAGTCATCAAGGCTTCCCGAAGTGTAGGATCCTCTGGTACGCATAATTTAGTACCCTGCCATAAAATGCCATCGTCATCAACGCGAAACTCGGTCTGCTGATCAATATTCTGAATAATTGCCCAGATTTCTCCGTCATCCTTCTGAGCTGCCTTAATCTGAGAAATTAGGTTAGGCTCAACCCTCAGACTAGCCCAGAAACCATTCTGTCCACGAACACATAACAGCTCGATATCCAACGCTCAACGGTCACAATAATCTCTTCTCCCCTTGAGCCTAGCTATCATTCCCGACTTCCTACTTAAAGCATCAGCCACTACATTCGCTTTACCTGGATGGTACTGAATGTTGGTGTCATAATCCTTTGGGAGTAACTCCAACCAAACATCTCTGTCTACATCTTCAATTTCTACTTGAGTGAAAATATATTTGAGACTCTTATGATCGGTAAAAATATCACATGATTCGCCATAAAGATAGTGTCTCCAAATTTTGAGAGCGAAGACAACGGCTGCTAATTCCAGATCATGAGTAGGATAGTTAACCTCATAGGGCTTTAGTTGTCGTGAGGCATAGGCAATCACTTTCCCATGCTGCATGAGTACACACCCAAGACCCTTCTAGAACAGCACTTAAATCTGAATCCACCTAAACTAGATGGAAGGTGTAAAAATAGGCGAGGAAACCAAATCTTGTTGCCTTTACTCTTCAAAGCTCTTTTCTCGCTCTTCGTTCCATACAAACTTCTCGCCCTTTCGCATAAGCTTAGTTAAGGGTAAGGCTAATCGTGAGAAACCCTCTACGAATCTGCGGTAATAACCTGCTAATCCAAGAAAACTCCGTACTTCGGTCACAGACGTCGGTCTTGGCCATTTGGTGATAGCCTCAACCTTCGCCGGATCCATAGTAATTCCTTCTGCTGAAACAATGTGACCCAGAAATGCCACCTTACTCAACCAAAATTCGCACTTTGAAAACTTGGCATATAATTTCTCCTGTCGTAAAATCTGTAGAACAGTGCGGAGATGCTCCTCGTGTTCTTCTTTAGACTTAGAGAAGACCAGAATATCATCAATGAACACAATGACGAACTTGTCCAAGAATTCATGAAAAACTCGGTTCATCAGGTCCATAAATACAGCTGGAGCATTCGTGAGACCAAAAGGCATAAACCAGAATCATATTGCCATAACGTGTGCGAAAGCAGTCTTGGAAATGCCCTGCTCTTTCACCGCAAATGATGGGAACCCGATCGTAATCAATTTTGGAAAATGTTTAGCGCCCTAAAGCGGATCAAATAAAATCATCGATACGTGGAAGGGGATTACGATTACAATGGTGATCTTGTTCCAATTCACTGGTAAGTACGATTCATAATCTCATGCTACCATCCTCTTCTTGACAAACAGAACCGTGCTCCCCATGGTGATACACTCGGGCGATAAAACCTCGCTCCAACAACTCTGTAACTGATCCTTCAACCTCTTTTAACTCAATCGGTGCATGCATAAGAGCATTAGAGAATAGGCGCAGCTCCGGGAATAAGCTCATGTTAAACTCAACATCGGCGAATATGAGGTATTCCTGGACAGTTCTTCCGGAAATATGTCTGAAAATTCGGAAACATCGGCTGACCATGAATAGAAGAAAACGTCAGAAGTCGAGTCCTGAAGAGCCAGAAAACCCTTCACACCATGCGATAGTAAGGTAACGTTCTTTTAAAGCGGAAAGATCTTCATAGATTTTTTCCCGTAAGGAACCATGTTAAATAAATGAGGAGCAGAATATCGCCGAATATAACACGACGGGAATGACAGTCAATCGTAGCACGGTGTGCTGCTAACCAGTCTATACCCAGAATTATGTCAAATTCCACACATATCCAAGGGAAATGCATTAACTGAACGAATCTTGTCATCAAACTGTAAGAAGATCTCTAAATACATTGGTAATACGTGCGGAGTCTTGCATGGGCGTGGATATACATAATACATATCAAGTAATATAGGTGTCATATAAAAACATGAGGCAAACTTGGTAGATATCACAGAATGTGTCGCACCCGTATCAAATAAAACAAATACTGCACGTCCGAAGATAAATAATGCACCCGTGATGGTACCTGAAGTATTGGCGGCCTGATCCTGAGTAAGTGCAAAGACACGGCCTGATGCGTCTGGCTTCTTGTCAGCATGACCAGACGAACTAGCACCAATGTTCTTCTTGCAGTCCCGCTGAAGATGACCAGCCTGGCCACATTTGAAGCAAGTACCAGCAGCACGACGACACTCTCCTGGGTGTCTACGTCCACATGTGTTGCAAACAGGGTGAGTATAACCCTCAGAGGGTACCCTGGACTGCTGGGAACCTGATTCAAAGATAGATCATGAGACATGAACTTTGAGACATATAGAGAATAAACTTGTTATTTCAAATGATTTACCAGAGTTGGTAGATCGGTGGGATTGCTGACCTCTGTTCCTTTGGTCGCGTCCAGCACCAGAATTCCTGTTACCATGACGTGATGTTAGATTCATATCATATAACAGATAAAGACGATAACGATTAAGATTTGACCTGTTGTTGTCACGAGAGTAGTTGTTGTTATTGTTGTTACGGTAGTTACCACCACCGCCCTGCCTGTCAGACCCTTGACGGTCATTTTTCTGATCATGACCCCGGTAACTATTCTGCTGAGTGGCCGACTGATATCGGTCTCCACTCTTATGCCTGGAGAATAGTTGAACGGTACATATTATAAGGATAAGGAGGTAAAACATAAAACAAGGTCGTAAAGATTTGATTACTGAAGGTTTACCTCTTGTCTGAACGTTCGGACCTATCATAGTCATCCCTGTCACGAAGGATTTCTAAGTTGCGTGCAACATCCGCAACCTGAGCAACATCCGTAAACTGTATACACATGACATGGTCAAGGATTGACTTATGAAGACCCCAACGAAAGTTCTTCGCTGTCTTCTGCAGTGCCAGCAGCCGTCCAAGAAAACCAGCTAGGGCGGAGAAACGCTGCATGTACTCGCGTACTATTTTTTACTCGCCCTTTGGCGGATGGAAATGGTACTCGCCCCCTTCAAGCCTCTTGCTCGGCTCGAGGGAAAAACTGAAGAAAAACAGCTCTTTGAAAGCTGCCCAATCAAAGTAAGGACCCCACAGATCTCCTTCCTTTGGCCTGCTAGAGGCCTTCCCACCAAGCAAAGCGTCACCCTCGAACTATACACAGCCAATCTGGTCTTAAAAAGCAAACATTACAATCCATCACATCGAGGGGGAATAATATGGATTTCTTCTCCATATGGGAGATCCAATTCTCACATCAACAGGTGGGCTACCTGCCCTTCTCGACCGAACGGGGTTTCTGCTTATGAATCGATCAAGCCAAGTATGAATGGGGTGACTAGTGAGGATTTACTACCCGAAGTACCGCACCAGTGCGGTAAACTCTCGCGAAACCACTCGCGAATCTGTGGAGCATGGCATCTACGGCTGCCTGAATGGCCGCAGCGAGTCATCATCGGTAACGAGTGGTTCACCATCTGACATTTGCAAAAGGTTTAATGATTAACGGTTAAAAGGTCCAAAACGTGACAGAAGCTACACGTCGATTCTGAAGGAACCTAATGTCTACCCATCCTCACGGTCAAGTTCTAAGAGCCTACAGGTCGAAACTTTAGCTCTGATACCATGAATTGTAACAACCCACACCGACAGGAGGCCGAAACGTCATAATCATGGGTCATAGCAAAGCAAAAAAAGGCATAAGTCATAAATAAAAACATAGGATCAAGGTGGAAGCCGAATCAAACATCGGCTCCCAATTATGAGATCACATGATAACGAAAAAGAATCCTAAAGGACGAAACATGTGTCCAAGATATATAGCACAGCAAAATGTCTGCGATTACAAGAAAGAACTAAATGGTCACTTCCTAATCACACACTCTCTCATGCCCAATCTCCACTAATACCTGCCGTAAAGAAAGAGAAAGAAATACGGCTGGCATAACGCACAGTAACGGATAAATAACAATGTAAGTGATAAGATGAAATCCTGGATAATAAGCTATAAAGCAGCGGAAAGATCATGGTGTCATGATGAAACCTGAGATACGTCATGCAGGAATAGGAAAATAAACAGTAAAACAAGGATAAACGTGAAGTCAAAGATGTCATGAGATATCCATGGATATATAAACATAAATAAAAAAGGAATGTCCCACGTGCTCATATAAATCATACATGTCATAATAATAATGTCTGAATACATGTATATAAATGAGAGGGCTCCTCAACATAGTAATGAAAGCATGAGGGGGTGACCTCTTTATTAATAATGGGTGGAGGGATCACTCCAATTGATGGGGAAAGTACGAGCACACACCAACCACTCACCATGAACGTGTACAAATGTAAACTAGGAACAACCCATACGCCCCTGAAGTAATACTGGCCAAACATGAAATATAATCTGGGTAACATGAAAAGGGACGCCGCGTGAATCACTCTCAACGCGAAAGAGTCGTGACACATGTGCCTCATGTGTCACGGTCATAGGTATACCATCCATGACTAGGTGGTAAGTCCATGAAAATCATGGTCCATGCAATATATCAATATAGTATATATATATATAATATTATATATAAAATATATATAAAGCTCGGGCAATAGAATAAAGTCATAATCAACAGGTAAGGGATCAATGCAAAAAGACATAAAAATGGGAAGCAAAGCAGTTCTGGAGATGAATCTTGGAAAGAAAAAGTCCTTACTAAGGACGAGAATATCCGTACTTATGACCAGCAGTAAACGGAAAGAATGGATAAGAATATGAAGCTACTCCTGCTTAATGCGATCTACATGTTACAGACATATATATAAGTTACTTGTTCATGATTAAGGTTACTTTCCATTTTTTGTAACTTTCTATTTTTAGTAACTTTCTATTTTTAGTAACTTTCTATAATTAGCATGATTCCTTGATTAGTACGTTCCATGATTAACATATTCCATGATTAGTATGTTTCAAAGAATTATTATTCTTGTTATATTGGGTACTTCCAAAAATAGTAGCTTCTATTATAGTAAGTTTTATCAAAAATAGACTTTCCTTAATTAACTTTCCATAATTGATAACTTCCTGATTTAATAAGTTTCCATAATTACACTTCCCAAAAATAGACTTTCTAAAAATAGCAGGTTTCTATATATAGTAAGTTTCCATAAATAGCAGGTTTCTATAAATAGCAGGTTTCTATAATTAGCAGGTTTCTATAAATAGCAGGTTTCTATAATTAGCAGGTTTCTATAAATAGCAGGTTTCTATAAAATAGGCTGGTTTTCTAATAAAAAGCATGTTTTTCTATAATATCAAATGACATTCTCTACCCCAAACTAATTTTCTCAGATCATAACAAATAAAAAAACATGCTATAAAATCAGACACCAAAGTTTTAGAAATTACTAAACACCCCTTATACTTTTTAAAACTCAAATCGGTAACAAATAAGTGCACAAAACCTAATTACATTTCCAAATAATTACACAATTTTTATACATTCATTAGCAGTTTGGACCTGAAAAATATAAAAACCTAACCCTAATTCGTTTTCCAATTATTTGCTTCCTTTTCTCTTTATTTCGCAAATCGGCAAAGTTATTAAATCCCAAATAATTATTTCGAGCCTCTTAAAAATTTAACCAACAATTTATCTAGGATTATACATGATATATCTCTCTACCTTAAAAAATTATAAAATCAATTTACAAGTATTATAGAGCCGAATACAATTCTTGCAATTATTTAGGGTTTAGATCATGTTTAAGCTTAATAAATCAAAATAACGTGCATGGTAATTTTTCTCATGAACATATCAAATCTATATAATGTAAAATGAGTTATAAAAATACCTTGAATAATTATGGATGACTTTATGAATTTTTGAGTTCGGCTAGGGATTTCGAATTCAAAAGAACACCATAAATCGAATCAAGCTTCAAACCAATGAAGAAATAATTTTCTTAGCTCCCTTGTACTCCCAAGAACCCTATAAAATTCGTCCCTTGCTGTATAAAAATGTTTTTCTGCCACCTAAATTATTTAGGTTTTTGGAAATGGTTTTTAAGAAGTTTACAAATGTAAATTGTATATAAAAAAGATATACACAATAAAATGCCGAGATTTTTGGGTATTCAAGGGGATAAAATCAGTTTTTAATTTTGCCAAAAATATTTTATAATTTCCCTATTTTATTTAATATTTAATTGTATAATATAAGTAATTAACTTATAATTATTTCGGCAAAATACATATATATAATAAATAATTATTTTTCTTGCATAATATAAGATATTTTAATCTTATATAAATTTCATACTTGTCACATGATGTACTTTATAATTTATAACACTTGATTGAATTTTTATTCATGCTTTTATTTAATTTTCTGACATTAGGGGCATTTTGGTAATTTTGCACTTGTTCTGATTTTAGGGTTTTACAACTTCTTCCCCTCTTAAAAGAATAATTCGTCCTCGAATTAGAAACATGATACAGCTGAAAAGGACATACCAGATCATGGAAGAAAATGAGGATAAGAAGTCCGTATAGACTCCTCGGTCTCCCAAGTGGCTTCCCGCTCGGGATGATTCCTCCAAAGAATTTTGACAAAAGGAATCGTCTTGTTCCTCATGACTCTGTCCTGACGGTCTAGAATAGACTCAGGCTCTTCCGTGTAAGATAAATCCTCACGGATCTGATCGAATGGATAAGAGATAACGTGAAGAGGATGATACTTGTAACCTCTGAGTAATGATACATGAAACACATTGTGAACATGAGATAGCTGAGGAGGTAACGCCAAACGATAGGAAACCTCACCAACGCGATCAAGAATCTCAAACGGTCCTATGAAACGAGGACTAAGCTTGCCCTTGATACCAAAACGCCTGACTCCACGTGTAGGTGATACTTTCAAGAAAACATGCTCACCCGGCTGGAACTCTAATGCTCTGCGATGCCTATCGGCGTAACTCTTCTGACGAGTCTGAGCTTCCTTAAGCTTTTCCCTGGCGACGGCGACCTTTTCATTAGTCACCTCAATCATCTCCGGACCCTCAAGAATACGTTCACCAACCTGATCCCAACAAATAGGAGCACGACATTTCCTACCATACAACATCTCGAAAGGAGCGCATTTAATGCTCGCATGCCAACTGTTATTGTAGGCAAACTCCACTAGACATATATAGTCATCCCAATTTCCTGCCCATTCTAAAGCACATGAACGTAACATATCCTCTAATGTTTGAATCGTACGCTCCGACTGTCCGTCGGTCTCAGGATGAAAAGCTGTACTAAACTTGAGCCTGGTTCCCCAAGCTTTCTGTAAACCTTTCCAGAAACGAGACGTGAAACGTGGATCTCTATCTGACACGATCGCTGATGGAGTACCGTGTAATCGAACAATTTCTTGTTGGAACATTTCTGCTATTTTACTAACGGGGTAATCCTTACGGATAGGAAGAAAATGTGCCGATTTAGTCAAGCGATCTACAACAACCCAGATAGCATCGTGCTTCCTCTGAGTCCGTGGTAACCCGGTAACAAAATCCATGGATATTTCGTCCCACTTCCAAACAGGAATCTCTAACGGTTGCAATAGCCCACTTGCACGTTGGTGTTCAATCTTAACCTGCTGACATGTTAAACACTTTGACACAAACGTAGCCACATCGCGCTTCATACCACTCCACCAAAAGTGTTGCTTGAGATCGTGGAAAAGCATGTGAGTTAAGAAAACACTTTCCAAAAGTTGTGTAGCAATATGCAGAAGTGTTAGCTGGGTCGAAGAAAGAATAGTCAACTACACAGAAAACTAGGAGTCACAGTAAAATTTCTGTGACTTCTGATGGCGGCCCCAGATATACTAGGGGCTCGCCCCTTATATATGGGGGCCGTTCTCTAGAGACGGGAAATTTTTCTAGTTTTCCTGATTTTCTATAAATCCTGTATAAAAATAATTTCCTATTTTTCCCTTTTGTAGTCAATTCCAATTCATTATGAATCATCTATCATTCAACAATCAAGGTTATAAAACTAAATATCCTAAGCTTAATCAAGAAAGCATGTATATAGGCAATTTGACACATTCACAAGCATGCATAATATCATATATATATTAGAGAGTCTATCGAGATGCATGCAAGCATTGGTTTAGGATGATAAAATCGAAATTCATCCATGGCTAGGCTAAGTGACCATACTAAGTACTAAGTTACTAATGAGTAGCATAAGATTAAACACCTAAGCATAATAGATTAGTAAATAATATAGATAATGATGTCATAAAGCACTTTCCCTTATTGATCACTTCTTCATGTTTCTCCATAACCTTCTATGACTTTTTCCGATTGATCTTACTTCACCACGTTGCTCATCTCGTAATTTTACTTGACGGTTGATGATTTCGGTTTGGCAGGTGTAAATTGGTTCAAGGTGAGCGTCCATGTTAGGTGGGTTTTGAAAGACTTGAGGAACTTGATTGGTTAAAGAGTTGACATAACGAATGGAGGAAGGAGTGCTTACACGCGAGGTCCCTTCGTCATTCCCATCGTCATCATCATCGTTGAGATGAGATGAGGATGGTTGATCGAAGGTAGAAGAAGAAGAAGTGGAATGACGACCTCTTCGTGTGCCACAATCTCTTCTGGGTTTTCGCTCTAGTCGAGCGGCAAGAGGAGTCATGACACGATCATATAAGACATAGGACTCATTTTCCAATTCGGGATTTTCCCGAATGGTGAATTTAAACAATCGAGTTATAAACTACACATTAAAACAGGTAGAATTAACATCTTTTGTTTAGTAACCCACTCCATTCCTTTTGTCATGAAATAGGAAAGGTTGAATCTTTCTGAGTATACGACATAATAAAGCATATAACAAAGACATGCAGGAACAGGATCCCGATTACCCCCCAGACAAAAGACATTTTCCCGGATAATTTCTTCTAAAGGCTTCAGGGTTGGCTCAATTTCACAAGTTAGAACTTGATATTCAAGAACATCAATTTCTTCCTCGTGACAAATACGACGAACTTGACAATCTCGATTAATTCGAATAGACGAAATGATATCCTCAATGGAAGGAAGGTTGGTTTGATATGGACCATCCGAAGGGATACCATATGCCAACTCATTAAGTCTCCATCTATCGGTAAAGAGACACACACACCTTCACATGGTATATCAAGAATTTGAGCAACTTCTTCAAGAGAAAAAGAGAATAATTGATTTTGAATAACAAATTCAACAAACATTTGACCTTCGTCGGAATAACTGACTCGATATTGACTATAAAACTCGAGATGATGCGAGACAATTTGTCATTTATTTCAAGGAGGACACTCAAATCTAAAAACATGGAAACAAGATCCGAACATAGTTTAGTTCCCGCAAACGTGTCAAAAGCACTGACCCTCATGAATGTACGGCTTTCAAGGTCTCTTAGTTTTTATTTTAATAGGAGTCGGTATTCATGTGATTAATCATTGGTATGTATTCTCTCTGTATTTTTGTGATCTTCGGATGGACTTAAAGGAAAGATTCTAAAACAAAAGCGATATCACTTTTTATTACCGTTTCTCTTGTGAGTTGGTTTATGCACATTGCTTCTAGTGTGTTGTCTAGATGTAACAGATATGGTAGTAACGGATTAACTCGAACTATTTAAAATCCTAAGAGTTAATCCAAACGCTCCTTAATTTGATTTTGCTCAACCAAACAAGTCGAAAAATACATATGAATTATGTATCTCGAAATTTGTTTTTGAGATCATTATGCATGTGTTTGAAAACGTTTTTGTATTGGATTAACAATGCACAACAACAATTTTATTATGTTCCTAACGTGAGTGATTTGAAAATAAAATTGGGGTTTTGGTTTGAAATTAATTTTTCAACACATTCACTAATGTATGCAAATCCTATATCTACGGGAAGCATATTAGTTATACATTGTATCCTAGTTGTCTTAATTGTGTAAAATTGAAAGAAAACATGAAAATCCCTAATTTCAAATTTTTGTGTTCATCATGAACCCTAGACTCAAATTGAAAGAAAATAGATGAAATGACTTACAATTGATGATCTTTGTGATATTAGGATTGATTATTAGTGTTGATTTGATCTTCAATTGATGTTTTAATGGTTAAATTTGAGTTTTGGTGGGTTTTGAGTCGTGTTCGTCAATGGCAGCAGATAAAGAAATGTTTGTTTTTGTGTTCTGAAACTTTTTGTTTAAGTGTTCCATATTATGGTCTGCTGATGGCGGTCCCATATCTCCTAGCTGTCCTAAATTTATTGGGGGGGGCCTATATGGGGATCGCCCTTAGTAAAGGGTATTGGACTTGAGTTTTTGACAAAAATTTAACAAAGAGGAGTGACATTTTAATTTGCATTTCGCGAATTAAAAATGATTAAAGTACTTCGGATGAAGTATTCAAGTTGTCACGACACGGAATGGAACACGAACTAGAACTGAGACAAAATAATAAGAAGAGGACTTATATGATTTATGGAATGTGTTCTATCATTCCTAAACCAAGACGTAGATAGTTAAACAATTCACGTTTAAGGGGTTTAGTAAGAATGTCGGCGATGTTGTCGACGGCCGGCACTTTTTCGATTGAGATATGTCCTTTTTAGACATTATCACGAAGAAAGTGGTGACGTATTTTGATATGTTTGGTACGAGAATGTTGCACCGGGTTTTTGTTAAGGTCAATCGCGCCTTTGTTGTCGCACATGATGGGAACGTCGTCGAGTTGTACGTCGTAGTCGATGAGAGCTTGTTTCATCTATAGTGCTTGTTGACATGTCTTTCCGGCGCTTACATATTTGGCTTCGATAGTAGATATAGCTAGAGCGGTTTGTTTCTTCGAGAACCAAGATGTCAAGCAACATCTAGTAAGTACAAATACGCATAGTGCTTTTTAAGTCCAACTTAATCATCACACATGATCTGAGTCGGAATTATACTATTGTTTCTATACCGGTCCCTCTTAGGATACCATAATCCTAAGTGCGTAGTGACTTTTAATGTATCGACAAGATACGCATTAACCGCTTCAAGGATGAGGGTTGGGTGCCTCTTGAAAGCGCTTAATGGCAGACACTAAAAATTGTTATCGGACAGACTTGACGTGGTATAATAAACTACCTATCCATGCCTGGAATACGTTGTACTATCTACGGACTCACACTCTTCATCTTTCGTGAGTTTTTTATTATTGAGTTATTCAGAGGAAATGGGGTTTTCATGGTTAGAATCTTCTAGACCAACATTTCTTAAGCATTTCTTTAATATTTTACTTAGATTGATTAAAGATTATTACCATCTTCATTTGTTTAATTTGTTATAAAGGAGATGTTAAGTTCACCCATCATGCTCATCTCGAACTCGTCATGCATGATTTTGGCAAATTCATCACACATGTCTTGACAAATCGAACCGAATATAATGTCATAGACATATATTTGAACAATGATGAGATTTGAACTTTTTTCTGTAAAATGAGTGTTATATACCATTCCTATTTTAAATCATGTTTAATAGAAAATGCTTTAATTTTCATACAAGCTTTAGGTGCTTGTTTAAGACCATATAAAGCTTTCTTTAGTTTATAAACACGATCCGGTTTTTCAAAATCAATGAATCCTAGAGGTTGTGCTACGTATACCTCCTCATTGATAAAACCGTTCAGAAATGCACTTTTTACATCCATTTGGAATAATTTAAAATCTAAGGCGCAAGCATAGGCTAATAATATCCTAATAGATTCAAGTCTAGCAACCGAGGCATAAGTTTTATCATAATCGATGCCCTCTTGTTGGTTGTAGCCTTGAGCAACTAACCTAGCCTTATTTTGAAAAACAATACCGTTCTCATCTAACTTATTCCCAAACACCCACTTAGTTCCTATAATTGTCATATTCTTAGGTTGCGGAACTAGCTCCCAAACGTCGTTAACAATGAATTGATTTAATTCTTCGTGCATGGCGACTATCCAACTTTCATCTCCTAAGGCTTCATTTATATTCTTAGGTTCTATAGTTGATATAAAATAGTAGAAGTTACTTTGGTTTTCGGCTTGTGATCTAAGGGTTCTTTGGTTGAGGTTTCCTATAACATTTTCTAAGGGATGGTTCCTAGATTCCTTAATATTGACTATTTCGTCAATCTCTAATTTTTCATCCTCAACAATATTTTCTAGTTTTTTCTTTTTGATTTCCCTAATAGCTTCTTCTTCATTTAGATCATCATTCACCAGGGGTGATGTCTTAGAGGGTGGAGGAGTTTCATCGAATGTCACATTGAGTGATTCTTCAATTTTCCTAGTGTGTTTATTAAGAATGATATAGGCTTTACTATTTTGGGAGTAACCTAGTAAGACACCTTCGTATGACTTTGGGTCAAACTTGGTAAGGTAGTCTTTAGTGTTTAAAAAGAAGCACTTGCTTCCAAACACTCTAAAATAGTCAATAGTAGGTTTTCTACCTCTCAAGATTTCATAAGGTGTTTTTCTTAGAATGGCGCTAATTTGGATTCGGTTGAGAATATATGTTAAAGTATCTACGGCGTTACACCAAAACTTTTGTGGTAATGATTGCTCATTCAACATGGTTCTACTCATTTCCTGATGTGTCCTATTTTTTCTTTTAACCATGCCATTTGATTGAGGAGTGCGTGGAGCCGAGAAGTTATGAGTAATACCACTGGCATTATAAAATTATCCAAATTGTACTTCATTATCAAATTCTCTACCGTGATCGGTTCTTATTGACACTATTGTATATCCTAATTGGTTTTGGATTTCTACTAAAATATTGAATTGTTTGAAGCTTAAAGTTTTATTCTTAAGAATATCCCCCACCCCCCCCCCCCCCCCCCCCCCCAGTCAAGTATACTAGAGTAGTCATCTACTATGGACTAAGGTGTAGCGGTTTCCTCCGTAAATCCATCGGCGGAGGACCCTCAAAAAGATCCATGTAGAGGGGGGGGGGGGGGGGAAATTTATAGGTTATAAGCATTAGTCATTGGAGGGACTATGTTCTTAGCTTTGTGTACTAATGTGAGATTGTTTTCCTATTTGCAAGCATCACAACAAATATGATCAAACTTAAACTAGGTAGTTTCTAACTAATTCCTTAGAAGCTAACGATTAAATGAAGACGCGTATTTTATGTGAACTAGTCTTCTATGCCATTAATGTAGAATTCTCATTCAATCGTTGTAGACCAATTTATCCTTTGGTTCATTTCATAATTTCATCACATATAAGCATTTTTTTCCTATACCTCTCCTATGACTTTAAGTTCTTAGTGATGTCACTATCATGTTTAGAGAAAAAGTTACATATACATCTTTTATACATATTGTACCTATACTTAGGCATGTTCAATTCCAAGTTATTCAACATGTTCTCTTACATTATCTATTTTTGGAGAGTAATTAGAAATCTACCTTTGCCAAGATGTTACCGCTCATAGATTTACTACCAAAAATGACATTTACCTCCATTGTATGCCTTGTGTGTAGAGAAGAGTTTCGGTTACCCGATATATGTTTAGAGCATCCGCTATCTTGATTCCATGCGTTCAGGCTCCAGTCGAACTCAAGGCATAGTCTATTTATATAAAGATACTAACTTCAAACATCTGGTCCCTATTATCTCATGGGGTGCAAAGTTTTAGTGTCAAACATCTCTTGCATTGATGCAATTGGTTTATGATGTGAGAATGGAAGAACATTTCCCATGGCATGTAACTTTGGCGTGGATATTTGTTCAAGTTACGGGAAATTCATGAGGTGGGTTTTGCGTCCACATGTCTTTAGATGGTTGCGGCGTTTTAGGACGAGAAAAATTATTATTGACTCTTCTAGGAGGTGGAGTTTTTGATCTAAAATTAAGTTTTGAAAATCCAACTCCGGGTTTAGATAATGGCTTATAGAATTGTTTAACTTCATTGTCACTAGCAATAGGAACTTTGACTTTGTTTACAATTATGTGTTTTGGTCTAGGACCCAAAATAGATTTTTGAAAAGACACACTTTTCTCAGATACAGGCGTTGCTGGTGGCGGTCCCATATTTATTTTGGGGGCCGCCTGAACATTAAGGGGGCCGCCCATATTTATGGGACCTCCATCAGGAGACGCCTTTTTCTGAGCTTTTACAAATTTTATTTCCTTAGTTCCACTAGATGATGCTTCAAATGAATTAAACCCTAAACCTAATTTATCACTGGGAGGTTTTATTTATTTAACATGTCATTCAAGCATTGGGTACTCTTTCAAATTTGTTTATCTAGTAGATTCTTCTTTGAGCTTTTTATTTTCAATTTTAATGTATGACACTTTACACAATCATTATCAAACCTTTGTTTTCTGGAGTGTGGTGACAATTTATCTTATATTCTCTAAGTTCATTTTTTAAAAAATATTTTCTAAAGCTTTTAGCCTTTTGTTCTTAGTGATTATCTTTTAAACTAATTTTGATTATTGTATCCATATTCGTTGTCTAGAGCTAAATCATCAATTGATAAGTTCTCATCACTAAAGTAGGATATAACACCCCCATTTTTTGACATATATCAGTGGAAGCTAATCTGGGGTATTATTTCATAGTACAACAGTCATAATAATAGAAAACGACTCGAAAGATACGTATTTAAAAGATAAGTTATCATTCATTATTTCAACAGAGTTTTTACAAACAGAGGTTCCAAAATCTACATGAAAACATAAAGTTTGAATGATAACAGTTTAGCTATTTTCAAGTCCGTGCCACTCCGTGCCATAAGATGTTCAGTTACCTGAGATAAACATGCTAAAAAGGTCAACCATGGTTGGAGGGAAATTCAATAGGTTTTTTGAATAAATAGTGAGAATACAAGTCATCATAAAAGTAGGTTACGTTGTTACACACCTATAAGTGTAATAATTACAATGAGTACAATTATTATAGTTTATAGTATTATTGCGTTAAGTCAAGACACACAAATGAATAGTGCTTTCATATCAATAATGATATATATAAAGATAATGGCCCCCGTGTATATAATTTCCATATACCTATAAGTTTCAAATATAGTGCATTTGGATACCTATCCGGCTAACACAAATGGGATTCGTCAATCCCAATAGGCCTATTCATAATATTCGCGTTCACTCGCAAGTGATTAATGGTCCATGATGGTGGGGGTCTTTTGGCATAAAGGGACTTAGACAAACAGATGCACTAATATATCAAGGATATCACAGAACTTTTGAAAACACTTGTATTAATGGTTTATAGCATGTATCCCCTAACGGGTTTATGAAATAGAAGATTTAAAAGTGAGGCTATGAACTCACCTTAACAAGGGAATCTGATTGATGGCAAAAGTATATAAAGTGAAAGTAAACGGCTCGTCCACGCACCTGGGTGATATCGTCATAAGTCTTATGTGATGTTTATTGTTTCAAAACTTCATAAAGTTTAACGTATATATTTGATTTATGAAATTATGGAAATATTGTATCATTGTTCGGGCTATCATAATCCAGAGGCCATGGAGTATCGTCTGAGGAGCCAGGGTACTTTAAATCGTAAACCCAGCAAACTCGTTAAAACGAAAACTCAAATGGAAACCCTTCATATGAAATTTCCTAGTAACATGATACGATAAGATTTTAAGTTTCTTCAAAAGTTAGGATTCAATGATAATTTACGTTCATAATATATAACGAAATAATGCGTCACGATTTATGATTATTAAGATAAATGTGTCAGGTTTTATAAATTGAGGTTTGTTAATATTCTTTATATTTTTTATAATTTATATAAAAATATTATATTTTATATTTTTAAGTTTGCAAAATTGGCAATATATACCATTGATTTATAAACTTTTACAAGTTTAGTCATTTATATATAAAGTATATATATTTTAAACCTTTAACTTTGAAACTTAGCAAAATAGGTCCTTATAGTTATAACTTTGGAATAATGATATTTTCAGCCCCTTTAGTTATAAATTTTAGAAAGTTACGATATATACCCCTATGCATGGAAATATTTGTAAAACAAGTCCAAAGAGCCATGCAAGCTTATTTTAGGATTCCAAATGTTATTTGCAGGTTATAACTTATTAGAATAAGCAAAAATAAGATGTTCTAACGTAACAAAAGTTTAGAAAAAGGATTTGTTAGCTAGAAAATTAAAACGGGTCGTTTTTAGGGTTTTAATAAAAAAAAACACATGAGTTTGAGGATTCAAAGCTTTAAACAAGAGTTCATATATGATCTTAAGAGTATTATGAACATTCTAATACAGAATATAAGCTTATGGAACAAGATCTTAGGCTTACTTGAGCTAAAATGGGTCAAAATGGGGTTTTCAGGTTCGTAAGCCTAAAAATGGCTTCAAGACTTTGTTTTTCTTGCTTCTTAGGTTCTATTATGAGCTTAAGGATTTTATACTTCTTCCTTGGATAAGCTAGAACTCCATTTGAGTGTATGAGATGAGTTTGAGGGATGAATGAATGTGTAGTGTATGTATGCATATATATAGGGGTGAAAACACTTGGTGGCCAAGTTTTCTTGGCACCTAAGGGTTTGATAAGTGTCCTAGCTAGTTGAGGTGAGTAAGAGAGGCTAGTAGGATAAGTATGGAAGGCTAGAACTAGCCATGAATATGTGGAATGGTATTTTAGAGGCCACGGCTAGAAATGGAAACAAAGAGGTGACAAGGCTTTTCTTGGAGCTTAAGAGTGATGATAGAGGTGCTTGTAAGCTACTTGGGTGGCTTCTTGGTGAGTCATAGTGGTGCTTGAGGTGCTTGGTTGCTTAAAAATGGGTAAAAATAAAGAAAAGGGTGCTGGGTTTGGTTTGGTCTCGGGTTTAAGGTTTTGGACTTTTAGATTGAGTTAAGTTTAGGGTTTAGGATAGATTAAGGTTTAGGATTGTGTTAGGATTGAGATTAGGGCTTAGGATTAAGGTTTAGGGCTTAGTTTTAGGTTTAGGGTTTAGTTTTTGGTTGAAAGTGAAATTAGGGTTTAGGGTTTTATTTTTAGACTTTAGGGTTTTAGATTAGGGTTTAGGATGAATTAAGGTTTAGGTTTAAGGTTTAAAAGTCATGCATTAAGTGCTTGTACCTTGTACTAAAGTGGTGGAAAGTTTAAACATGATTTAGGAGCTTAAATGACCTAATTAGGTTTTTAGGCATTATTGACTTGTACATTATGTTTTAGAAAGTTGTAACTTGATTTAGGAGGTAAAAGATATTCAAATGTGGTGCATTGATACTTGTACACATGCTTTAAAGGCTTGTACATTCATTTTATATATATACATTACATATAATTAGGGTTTTGATATAAACATTAATGTTTAATGCTTGTTTTGATATAACATTTTGAAAAGTACATTAAATGGATAATGTACTTAGTAAAAATGATATTAAGATATAGACTTGACATATTAGGATGTTTACATGATATAAACATAGATATAGATGGCATTGATAGAGGTTGCGTGAGCTCGTTTACTTTAGAGATGCAAGTTATGTTGCATAATGAGATAAAGCAAAAATTTCCCTGTAAAAAGGTGGTATATATATAATAGATGGATATTACAGTGCATCTAATTTAATAGATGGATATTTACATTGATGAAAATTACGGGTTGTTATAGTCTCCCTCCCTTAAAAGAAATCTCGTCCCGGGATTTAGTTGGATACCGGAGTGATATTTGAAAACAGATGTGGATATTTGGCACGAATTTGATATTCACGTTCCCATGTCAATTCTGTTCCTCTTTTATATGATGTCTACATCTGTTGTATTATCATACACTTGGGAAATCTTGTGGTCCTACAATATATGATTTATCAAACCTATGAATTCATTAACATTATTGTTGACGTTTTAAAGCAATGTTTTTCAGGGGATCAGTAAGCACGAGGTGCAAGGGATACATTGGTGGTTTTGATTGGGATATCAAGCTTTAAAGATTTTGTTGCATTACATTTTGTATAACTGTACGGGCTAGAAATCTTTGTATTTTGAACAAGTGAACAAGTGAAGCTTCGGCTTATGTAACAAATACTTTGTTAAATCTAATATATCAGTTTTAAATGACTTTTTGGTCGTTCTATATATACATCTTGTGTTATTGATCTATGAAGTAACACGCTCTGGACCCTTATTCAGCTGCGACCCAATTTGGGGGTGTTACAAGCGTTGTCTAATTTGCATTTTCTTTTCAGTGGTTTCATGGATTATTTCTGGTCCTGTATGTTGAACATCTCTAACTTTGGCCCAGCAAACAAGTGATCTGCACTTTTGACCGTAAAGTTCCTCAAATGGTGCTGCCTTGTTACTGGCATGGTAACTGTTATTGTATATGAATTCCACCAATGGTAAGTGTCTTTCCCATCCTTTTCCAAAATCTATAACACAGGCTCGAAGCATGTCTTCGAGTGTTTGAATGGTCCTTTCACTTTATCCATCGGTTTCACGATGATATTCCGTACTCATGTGTAAATGAGTACCTAAAGCACTTTGTAATGATTGCCAGAATTTGGATGTGAAATGACTGTCACGATCCGAAATGATAGATATTGGCATGCCATGCAGGAGAATATTTCTTTGATGTATAACCTTGTAAGGGTTTCCATACTATATGTCTCTCGGGTAGGGATGAAGTGTATGGATTTGGTAAGGCAATCAACAATGACCCAGATTGTGTCATGTCCGTTTGATGTTTTGGGCAGTTTTGTGATGAAATCCATTGTGATTCTTTCCCATTTCCACTTAGGAATCTCCGGTTGTACCAGTAAGCCAGATGGCTTCTGACATTCTGCCCTAACTCTAGAACATGTCAAACATTTGCCAACACATTCAGCGATGATTGCCTTCATGTTAGGCCACCAATAGAGTTTCTTTAGATCCTGATACATCTTATCAGAACCTGGGTGAATGGAATACTTTGATTTATGGGACTCATGCATGATCAAGTCTCTCAGATTACCAAAGAGTGGTAACCAACTTCGATTCTTGATACATCGGGTTCCATCAAGACGTATTTTAAATGATTTGTCCATTCCTCGTAAGTTTTCAGCCTTGATGTTTTCTTCTTTGAGTGCTTCATTTTGAGCTTTGAGAATTTGTGATGGTAATTTTGGATGAATGGTCATAACTAATGATCTAACTCAGAGTGGTTTGATTCGTTCATTCCGGCTTAAGGCATCTGCTACAACATTTGCCTTTCCAGGATGGTAGCGAATTTCACAATCGTAATCTCCAAGCAATTCTAGCCAACGGCGTTGTCTCATGTTCAACTCTTTCTGATCAAGGATATGCTGAAGACTTTTATGATCAGTGAACACAGTACATTTGGTGCCATACAGATAGTGTCTCCAAATTTTAAGAGCGAACACTACTGCTCCTAATTCGAGATCATGAGTGGTATAGTTTTCTTTATTAGGCTTAAGTTGTCGGGATGCATATGCAATAACTTTCTCTCTTTGCAT
Source organism: Tanacetum coccineum (assembly GCA_026074375.1). Lineage (NCBI taxonomy): Eukaryota > Viridiplantae > Streptophyta > Magnoliopsida > Asterales > Asteraceae > Tanacetum > Tanacetum coccineum. Next base: position 76,513 of record BQNB010000906.1, on the reverse strand, counting down.
TAACACTGCTTCCAGACATTGATGGGATGCATTACAGTAAACAACAAAATCGTCGTTTCCTTCTGGTAATGCTAAGATTGGAGTTTCATAAAGTTTCTATTTTAGTAATTAGAAAGCTGACTCTTGATCTTCGCCCCAGATATACTTCTTGTTTTTCTGGGTTAAGTCAGTCAAAGACTTTGCAATCTTCGAGAAATCTTTGATAAATCTCTGATAATAACCGGCGAGTCCTAAGAATTGACGTATTTCTGTGGGTGTAGTAGGAGATGCCCAATTCTTAACTGCTTCAATCTTGGCGGGGTCAACATAAAGTCCTTGACTATCAATTAAGTGTCTAAGAAATTGCACGATATGGATCCAGAAATCACATTTGGAGAACTTAGCATATAATTTCTCCTTTTTGAGTAATTCCAAGATTACTCTCAGATGATTTGCGTGCTCTTCTTTGTTACGAGAGTAGATAAGAATATCATCAATGAACACTATCACAAATTTATCTAAGTATGGTTTGCACACACGGTTCATGAGATCCATGAATACAGCAGGTGCGTTAGTTAAACCAAATGGCATCACTTGAAATTCGTAGTGTCCGTATCTTGTTCTGAAAGCATTCTTAGGAATATCTTCATCCCTGACTCTCAGTTGATGATAGCATGATCTTAAGTCAATCTTCGAGTAGACACTCGAATCCTGAAGTTGGTCAATAGTCATCAATCCTGGGTAATGGGTAACGATTCTTTACGGTAAGTTTATTCAACTCCCGGTAATCGATACACATTTGGAAAGATCCGTCTTTCTTTTTAACAAATAAGACAGGAGCTCCCCAAGGTGAAGTACTTGGTCAGATAAAACCTCGATCTGCCAACTCTGGAAGTTGGTTAGATAGTTCTTGCATTTCTGAAGGAGCTAATCTATAAGGTGCTCGAGCTACATGTATCGCTTCTGGAATTAAATCGATTTAGAATTTTACTTGGCGAACAGGAGGAAGGCCAGGTAGATCTTCAGAAAACTTCGGGAAATTCTTTAAATAATGGTATGTCTTCTAGTAGTTTATCGTCTGATTTCTTTTCATTTACTTGGCCATGAAAACTTGACTACCCTGGATATATACCTTTGGTTTTTTATACAGGTTATGAGATTTTAGTCAGGTTTTACTTTGGTCACCTCGAATGATCAATGTTTCACCGTCGATGGGAATGTGGACGACTTTCTTATCACGGATGATCCTAGCACGAAACTTGATAACCAATCCATACCAATGATGACGTCGAAACTACCGAGTTTAATCGCCATAAGATCAATTTTGAAAGGTTGGTTTAACAAGGTCAGGATTGCACCCTGAATAACGGTGTTTGTGCTTACTAAGTTTCTGTCAGCCATTTCGATATTGTAAAAGGTATCTACTGTAATGGGTGGAATATTTAGCTTAGAGGCAAGAGATGTGGATATGAACCTTTTATCGGCTCTAGAATCAAATAATACTCTAGCTAGATGTTGGTTTAGAAGGAACATACCCGTGACTACATTCATGTCTTGATGAGTATTCCTATCCCTTAGCATGTAGGCTCTTCCCTAGGCATTGTTATAACAACCCACAATTTTCATAAATGTAAATATCCATCTATTAAGTTAGATGATGTACAATCTATCAGTTATATATGAACTCACCTTTTTCAGGGAAATTTTTCGCTTTATTACATTACATTACTTACTTTGCCAATATCTCAATATGCAATATAACCTGCATAACTAAAGTTAACGGGCTCAGGCAACCTTCATATGGCAATCCTATCTTCATATATGTCAAGCAAACATCATAACATGTCAAGTCAATATCATAATATCATTATTTCAAGATACATTATTCCTATAAGATACCATTTGCAACATCATATCAAAACGGGCTTTAAACCATTATCAGATGCCCTAAACCCTAATCTCATGGAAGGGTTAACCCCTAAAGTGAATGCACAAGCTACTAAAGCATATGTACAAGTAATATGATATCTCATTTGAAATATAAAATCTCTTCAAGTCAAAGTACAAATCTCTAAAAGCTCAATGTACAAGTCATTAAGCATGATCTCTAAAATAGCCGCTTTACCTCCGTTTTCATTCTAATTTCTTCACCACCACTTAAGCAAGCTACTACACTCATTTTACAAGGTGTAAACCCTAATTATTCAATTCATAAGCTTTCATACATCTTTTTACACTCAAAATCTTAATTCAAAACCCTAAAACCGAGCTAGTTTCTAAACCATGACCTGTTTCTTGGCTTTTATCCATTGTAAACCCAAAACAACACTCAAATAAGTTGTAACTAATTTATTTTAACAATCATAATCAATCCTATTCATCATTATTTCGTAACGACCCAAACCCGCTCCGGAGAGTAGGCCGAAACGTCATAATCATGGTGTCATATCAAAGCATAATAAAGGCATAAAGTCATAAATGATAACATAGAACAAAGTGGAAAGCCGGAATCAAACATCGGCTCCCGATTTATGAGATCAACAAGATAACGTAAAAGAAGTCTAAAGACTAAAACATGTGTCCAAGAATATTATTATAAAACATCCAAAGTGTCTGCGATAAAAGAAAGGAAGCTAAATGTCACTTCCAAGCACACACTCTCCCTCAAGCCCAATCTCCCCTCTAGAAACCTACCGTAAAAGAAAGAGAAAGAAATACTGCTGAGCCATAACGCTCAGTGAACGGATATAATAACAATGTAAGTAATAAGTATGAATCCTGGATAATAAGTATAAAACAGCAGAAAGATCATGAGTGTCATGAGGAAACCTGGAGAATACGTCATGAAGGAATAGGAAATAAACATGTAAAACATGGTAACGTAAGTCCCAAAGATGTCATGAGATATCATGGATAATAAACATAAATAATAGAAATTGCCCACGAGCTCATATAATCATACATGTCATAATAATAAAGTCGTGAATACATGCATATATAGAGAGGTCTGCCTCAACATGTAATAGCGGGTGCCCTCTTATAATAATATGGTGGGATGATCAGCTCCAATGTAGGGATGTAGAGCACCCACACCAATCAATTATGACGGTAAACATTAAACTAGTATGCACCCATACCCCTAAATAAATAATGGCCAACATGAATTTTAACTGTAGTAACCTGAAAGGAGACGTCCGCGTGAAAATCCACTCACCACGCGAAAGAGTCCGTGACACAGTGCCCTCAATGTGTCACGGTCCATGGTACCCTACCATGACTAGTGGTAAGTCCAGGTAAATCAGGTCATGCAATATATATATATATGCTTCGGCAATAGAATAAGTCATGAAATCAACGTGTAAGGGATCATGGCAAAAGACCATAAAAATGGGGAAGCATAGCAGTTCTGGGGATGAATCATGAAAAAGAGAAGAATGTCCTTACTGAAAGGACGGAAAGTTATTTATTCCCGTACCTTATGTCCACAGTAATGAAAAGGGATTTTTTTGGGGGGAAAAAAAAACAAAAAAATAAGAAGATGGAAGCTACTCCTGCTTAATGCGATCTACATGTTTAAAGGACATATATTAAGTTACTTGTTCGATGAATAAAGGTTACTTTTCCATTTAGCACTTTATTTTAGCATGATTCTTGATTAATACTTCATGATTAACATATTCCATGATTTTCTATGTTTCATGATTAAGTATCTTGTTAATGGGTACTTTCCCAAAATAGCAGCTTCTAATTATAGTAAGTTTCCAAACATAGACTTTCCTTAATTAACTTTCCATAAATGATATCTTCCTGATTTAAATAAGTTTCCAAAATTAACTTCCCAAAAATAGACTTTCTAAAAATAGCAGGTTTCTATAAATAGTAAGTTTTCATAAATAGCATGTTTCTATAATTAGCAGGTTTTCTAGTATCTGATTTACAATCCAAATCCTGTACTACATATTTTACAGTAATTAGCCCGTTTAGTTATAATTTAATTAAACATAATCTTTAATTACCCATTTTGCAACCCAATCCCTTATAATATCAAATATGGTAATTTTCAAACTAATAACTTTAATTACTGATCATAACCTGTACTTATCATAATTTACACTTTTAGTCCCTCAGTTTAAATACAATTCGACATTATATAAATTATATATAATTAATCAATGTTTTTAACCCATAACAATTATCAAATGACAATTTATACCCTTCTACTTATTTTTCACCAGAATCTATACATTTATATTAACATGCCATTAATCAGCCCCAAAAGTTTAGAAATTACAACTCCCCCATATACTATTTAAAACACAAATTGGTAACCAATAAATGCACAAAACCCATAATTAAAATTCGCCCAATAAATTCGATAATTTTTATACATTTCATTAGCATGTATTGGACCTGGGAAAAATATAAAACCCCTAACCCTAATTCGTTTCCAATTTATTTCTTCATTTCTTTCATAATTCAAAATCGGCAAGAATTAGAAATTCCACAATAATTATCTAAACCTTTTATAAAAAATTTCTAACAATTTATCTGGTTCATACATGATATATACAAGTCATAAAAATTATAAAATCGAAAGTATAAATTTATTTAGAGCCGAATACAATTCTTGCAATTATTTAGGGTTTAGATCATGTTTAAGCTTAATAACTCAAAATAACGTGCATGGTAATTTTTCTCATGAACATATCAGATGTATATAATGTAAAATGAGTTATAAAAATACCTTGAATAATTATGGATGATTTTATGAATTATTGAGTTCGGCTAGGTATTTCGAATTCAAAAGAACACCATAAATCGAATCAAGCTTCAAACCAATGAACCAATAATTTTCTTAGCTCCCTTGTACTCCCAAGAACCCTATAAAAATCGTTCCTTGCCTTGAAAAAATTATGGAGCCGCCACTTTAATTGTTTAGGGTTTTGGAAATGGTTTTTAAGATATTTACAAATGAAAATTGTATATAAAAAGATATATAAAAGAAGGTGCCGTGATTTTTGGGTATTCAAGGGGATAAAATCAGATTTAATTTTTCCTAAAAAAATATTTTATAATTTCCCTATTTTTATTTTATATTTAATTGTATAATATAAGTAATTAACTTATAATAATTTCGGCAAAATGCATAAATATAAGAAATAATTATTTTTCTTGCATAATATAAGATATTTTAATCTTATATAAATTTTATACTTGTCACATGATGTACTTTATAATTTATAACACTTGATTGAATTTTATTCATGCTTTTATTAAATTTTCTGACATTAGGGGCATTTTGGTAATTTTGCACTTGTTCTGATTTTAGGGTTTTACAAGATTAGTCTCTCTTAGGGACCCAAGCCTGTTTGGGCTTGAGTCTGCCTAGTGGATCTTTTAAAGATGAATGATTTCTAAGGCTAGATCCACCATTGTATTTGGAGAGGATATTATTATTGTATCCAGGTGTTCTCCATTTACAACTTGCTGAGGACTTAACAGCAATGACCCATTTTTCCCCAACAGTACTAACTTCTTTTACCTTAGCAATATAAACCTTTTGGTTTGCCAAATTTGTTCTTAGTACTGTTATTCTTTTGAAAGGTCTTGTTGATGGTGAATGAGTTTTGTTAAAAACATTTTCTGGTGTAACATCACTCACAAAGGGCTTAACAGTATTAACTGGATCAGTTCCAGTTCTTGTTTGTACTGCCAAAGGTACAAACTGATGTTGTTTATTTACTCTTTGAGCATTGTCCCATGTTGGTTTCCTCAAAATCTTGTTGGTTCTTTCCCTTGAATCATTTCCCTTAGTCATATTTTGTTTGTGTAGCTCAGGTTAACATGACTTTAAAAATACTTTAATCCTAGATTATTCAAGATTTCCATATATATGACTTTTAAATAAAATGTCTTTGGATTATCAATTATTAAGCCATTTGAAAAAGGGTTTATGGTTGAGGTGGAAAATAAGTTGTGAAGGCGGTGGTTAGAAGATACTCGAGATGAGCAAACATAATGTTCATTTCGTCTTGAAGGTTCAAATGTAGGTTACGGTTGTAGAAACAACAAATACAAGTTAACAGAATGATAGTCATAAGATAGGCTGTAGTAGATTGGTGTCCCATGATAGGAGTTGAGGTGTGTGTGATGTGAAGTGTACTTGAGAGATTTTCAAGAGGTGTGATTGGTGATAGTCAGGAAGGCTTTGAAGTGGTTGAGGGTTTAAAGTTCTTGGAGGGACATCCAAGATGTTCTCAAGCAAAGGGTTCAAAGGTTGAGGAGAGGTTGGTTCAATTGAGGATGGAGGTGAGATTTAAAGTTTTGATTGAAAAGAAGAAGATGTATTATCTTGGCTTGAGGAGGTTTGATTTGTGGATGGAATTTTTGATGGTGCATTTGGAGGAGTTGGGGTTGAGGAAGTAGTGGTAGGAGAAGGTGTAGTGGTGACTTCTTCATCAGTAGAGATGTTGACAAATAGTTGTCTAGGAGGGATTATGGTTAATTTGATTTTCTTAGAAGGGTTTAAAGAAGAAGCATTGGTGGAATTCATGATAGAGTTTGATTGAAGAAGATGAAGATGACAAGAGGAATAAGAAGAGGGCTTATTTAATTTGAAAGCAAGTAATAAAAATGGAAAAGCATGTGAGTTAAGAAAACACTTTCCAAAAGTTGTGTAGCAATATGCAGAAGTGTTAGCTGGGTCGAAGAAAGAATAGTCAACTACACAGAAAACTAGGAGTCACAGTAAAATTTCTGTGACTTCTGATGGCGGCCCCAGATATACTAGGGGCTCGCCCCTTATATATGGGGGCCGTTCTCTAGAGACGGGAAATTTTTCTAGTTTTTCCTGATTTCTATAAATCCCAGTAATAAAACATAATTTCCTTTTTTCCCTTTTGTAGTCAATTCCAATTCATTATGAAATCATCTATCTTTCAACAATCAAGTTATAAAACTACAATATCCAAGCTTAACAAGAAATTCAAGTATATAGGCAATTTGACACAATTCACAAAACAGTGCATAATATCATATATATATATTAGAGAGTCTAACAGAGATGTCATGCAAGCATTGTTTATGAAAATGAACAAATCGAAGATCAATCCATGGCCAGCTAAGTCCCCATACAAAGTACTTAAAGTTACTAATGATGTAGCATAAGATTAAAAACACCTAAGCATAAATAGTAATATTAAATAAAATAGATAATGATGTCATAAAGGCACTTTCCCCTTATTGATCACAGTCTTCATGTTACTCCATAACCTTCTAAGACTATTTCCGATTGTATCTAACTTCACCAGCGATGCTCATACTCGTAATTTTACTTTGACGGTTGATGATTTCGGTTGGCAGTGTTAAATTGGTTTCAAGGAGAGCGTCCATGTTAGTGGGGAATTGAAGAGACTTGAGAACTTGATTGGTTTTAAAAGAAGATTGACATAAACGAATGTGAGGAAGGAGTGCTTACACGCGAGGTTCCCTTCGACATTCCTATCGTCATCAATCGTTGAGAAGAGATGAGGATGTTGATCGAAGGTAGAAGAAAGAAGTGGAATTACGACCTCTTCGTGTGCCACAATCTCTTCTGGGTTTTCGCTCTAGTCGAGCGGCAAGAGGAGTCATGACACGATCATATAAGACATAGGACTCATTTTCCAATTCGGGATTTTCCCGAATGGTGAATTTAAACAATCGAGTTAATAACATACCATAGGGTAGAATTAACATCTTTTGTTTAGTAACCCACTCCATTCCTTTTGTCATGAAATAGGAAAGGTTGAATCTTTCTGAGTATACGACATAATAAAGCATATAACAAAGACATGCAGGAACAGGATCCCGATTACCCCCCAGACAAAAGACATTTCCCGATAATTTTCATTCTAAAGGCTTTCAGTTGGCTCAATTCACAAGTTTAGAACTTGATAATTCCAAGAACATCAATTTCTTCCTCGTGACAAATACGACGAACTTGACAATCTCGATTAATTCGAATAGACGAAATGATATCCTCAATGGAAGGAAGGTTGGTTTGATATGGACCATCCGAAGGGATACCATATGCCAACTCATTAAGTCTCCATCTATCGGTAAAGAGACACACACACCTTCACATGGTATATCAAGAATTTGAGCAACTTCTTCAAGAGAAAAAGAGAAGAATTGATTTTGAATAACAAATTCAACAAACATTTGACCTTCGTCGGAATAACTGACTCGATATTGACTATAAAACTCGAGAATGAAGCGAGGACAAATTTGTTCATTTATTTCAAGGAGACACTCAAACTCTACAAAATGGAACAAAGACCGAACATAGTTTAGATCCGCAAAGTTGTCAAAAAGCACCTGACCCTCATGAATGTAACGGCTTTCAAGGTCTCTTAGTTTTTATTTTATAGGAGTACGGTATTCATGTGATATCATTGGTATGTATTCTCTTGTATTTTTATGATCTTCGGATGACTTACAAGGCATGATTTCCTAAAACAAAAGCGAAATCACATTTTATTACCGTTCACTTGTAGTGGTTAATGCACATTGCTTCTATAGTGTGTCTAGAATGTAACAAATATGGAGTAAACGATTAACTCACTAAATAAAAATCCTAATAGTTTAATCCAAACGCTCCTTATTTGATTGGCTCAACCAAACAAGTCGAAAAATACATATAATTATTATCTTCGAAATTGTTATTTGAGATCATTATGCATTTTTTGAAAACGTTTTTGTTTGGATTAACAATGCACAACAACATTTTATATTCCTAACGTGAGTGATTTGAAAATAAAAATGGTTTTGGTTGAAATTATTTTTTCATCAACATTCACACTAATGTATGCAAATCCTATATCTACGGAAAAGCAAATTAGTTTATACATTGTATGCCTAGATTTGACTTAAATGTGTAAACATTAAAGAAAACATGAAAAATCCTGAAATTCAGAATTTTTTGTGTACATCATGAACCCTAGACACAAATTGAAAGTAAAATAGATGAAAAGACTTACAAGTGATGAGCGTTGTGATATTAAGAGATTGATTATTAGTGTTGATTTGATCTTCAATTGATGTTTTAATGGTTAAATTTGAGTTTTGGTGGGTTTTGAGTCGTGTTCGTCAATGGCAGCAGATAAAGAAATGTTTGTTTTTGTGTTCTGAAACTTTTTGTTTAAGTGTTCCATATTATGGTCTGCTGATGGCGGTCCCATATCTCCTAGCTGTCCTAAATTTATTGGGGGGGGCCTATATGGGGATCGCCCTTAGTAAAGGGTATTGGACTTGAGTTTTTGACAAAAATTTAACAAAGAGGAGTGACATTTTAATTTGCATTTCGCGAATTAAAAATGATTAAAGTACTTCGGATGAAGTATTCAAGTTGTCACGACACGGAATGGAACACGAACTAGAACTGAGACAAAATAATAAGAAGAGGACTTATATGATTTATGGAATGTGTTCTATCATTCCTAAACCAAGACGTAGATAGTTAAACAATTCACGTTTAAGGGGTTTAGTAAGATGTGGCGCTGTTTCCGACTGCCGGGCGCACTTTTTTTCCGATTGAGATATGTCCCTTTTAGACATATCACGAAGAAAGTGGTGACGTATTTGATATGTTTGGTACGAGAATGTTTGCAGCCGGGTTTTAGTTAAGTCAAATCGCGCCTTTTGTTGTCGCACATAGATGGGAACGTCATCGAGTTTAACGTCGTAGTCGATGATAAGCTTGTTTCATCTAAAGTGCTTGTTGACATGTCTTTCCGGCGCTTACATATTTGGCCTTCGAAGTTAGATAGAGCTAGAGCCGTTTTGTTTCTTTTGGGCGAGAACCAAGTATGTCAAGTCAACCATCCTAAGATAACGTACAAATACCGCTAGGTGCTATTTCAGTCGATCCACATAATCTCCCACATGATCAGAGTCGGCATATTACTATAATTTTCAATAACTCCGGTCCCCTAATGATACCATAATCCTAAGTGCGTGAGTGACTTTAATGTAACGAAAGATACGCTTAAACCGCTGAGGTCACGGTGAGAGTTTTTGGAGCCTCTTTGAAACCATAACGGCAACATCTAAAAGCAGGATATCGACCTACTATGCCGATAGGTATAAAACTCACCAATCCAGCCTGGATACTTGTACTATCTACCTGACTCACACTCTATTCATCTTTCGGTGAGTTTTAGTATCAGAGGACATAGGGGGGGTATTTCCATTTGTTTAGAATCTTCAGACCAAATTTCTTAAGCATTTCTTTAATATATTAGATTGATTTAAAGAAAATACCATCTTCCATTTGTTTTATTTGTAATCCAAGGAAGAAGTTAAGTTTCACGCTCCATCATGCTCAACTCGGAACATGCGGTCATTCATGATTTTGGGCAAAATTCATCACACATGTCTTGACAAGTCGACCGAATATAATGTCATAGACATATATTTGAACGATGATGAGATTTGAACTTTTCGTTCTTAGTAAAAAAGAGTGTTATCTACCATTCCTATTTTATATTCATGTTTAATAATAAAAAGCTTTATAAACCTATCATAACCAAGCTTTAGGTGCTTGTTTGAGACCATATAAAGCTTTTTTTAATTTATAAAACACTCTCCGTTTTTTTCAAAATCAAAGTGAATCCTAGAGTTTGTCTACGTATCTCCGTCATTGATAAAAACCGTTCGAAATGCACTTTTTAACATCCATTTGATAATTTAAAATCTAAGGCCCACGCAAATCATAGGCTAATAATTATCCTAATAGATTCCAAGGCTAAGCAAACGAGGCATAAAGTTTACATCATAATCGATGCCCCCTCAATTTGTTTGTTGTTGCCTGGAGCAACTAACCAGCCTATTTTGGAAAAACAATACCGTCTCATCAAACTTTTCCCGAAACACCCCACTTAGTTCCTAAAATTGTCATAGTTCTTATGTTGCGAACTACTCCCAAACGTCGTTAACAATGAATTGATTTAATTCTTCGTGCATGTCGACTGATCCCAACATTCATCTTCCTAAGGCTTCATTTTATATCTTAAGGTTCCTATAGTTGATAAAAATAGTAGTAGTTACTTTGGTTTTTTCTCGTCTTGTGATCTAAGGGTTCTTGGTAGAGGTTTCCTATAACAATTTTTCTAAGGGAATGTTCCTAGATTCCTTAATATTTGCCTATTTTCGTCAATCACTAATTTTTCATCCTCAACAATATTTCTTCCTAGTTTTTTCATTTTGATTTCTCTAGATAGCTTCGTCTCATTTAGATCATCGATTCACCAGGGTGATTCTTAGAGGGTGGAGGAGTTTTCAATCGAAGTACACATTGGATTTATTCTTCAATTTTCTAGTGTGTTTATTAAGAATGATATGGCTTTACTATTATGGGAGTACCTAGTAATGTTACACCTTTCGTATGACTTTTGGTCAAACTTGGTAAGGGGGAGGTATTCCTTGTAGTTTTCAAAGAAGCACTTGCCTTCCAAACACTCTAAAATAGTCAAGAGTATGGTTTCCTACCTCACAAGATCATAAGGTGTTTTTTCTTAGAATGGCCGCTAATATGATTCGGTTGAAGAATATATGTTAAAGTATTCAACGGCTATACACCAAAAACTGTTTGTGTAATGATTGCTTTTCATATCAAACTGGTTCCTACTCCTTACCTGATTAGTCCTATTATTTCTTCTTTACCATGCCATTTATTGAGGAGTGCGGATCCGAGAAGTATTAGAAATACAACTGGCATATAAAATATCTAAATTGTACTTCATTATCAAATTCTCTACCGAGATCAGGTTACTTATTGACACTAATGTATATCCTAATTGTTTTGGAATTTTCTACAAAAATATTTTTAATTGATTGAAAGCTTCATTTTATTCTAAGAAAACTAGTCCAAGTATACCTAGATTAGTCATCTACTAAGACTAAGGTGAAGCTTTTTCCGACGAAAAATCCATACGTGCTGTGGACCAAAAAGATCCATGTAGATAAGTATAAGCATCTAGTTCATTGAGACAATGGTCTTTAAGCTTTGTGACTAATAGTGAGATGATTTTCCAATTTTGCAAGCAATCCACAAAAATACTGATCAAGAACTTAAACTTAGGTAAGTTTCTTCTAACTAATATCCTTATGAGCTAACGATTTAAATTAGACGCGTATTTATGGTGAACTAATCTTCTATGCCTAAAGTAGAATTCTCATCATCGTTGCTAGACAAATTTAATCTTTGTTCATTTCCAATATCAAGTCACAAATAACATTTATTCCAAATCCCTACCTTACCTATGACTTTACGTTCTTAGTGATTTCACTATCAAGTTTAGAGAAGTTTCTTTACACTTATTATCACATATTTTGTCCAATACTTAGCAATTTTAAATCCTAAGTTATCAACATGTTCAAACATTATCTATTTTTGAGAGAGTCAATAGAAATCGTAACTTTGCCAATGAGCTTACCAGCCCAAGATTACTAGCCAAAAATGACGATACCATCCCTGTATGCCTTGTGATAAGCAGTAAGAGTTTTCGTTACCCGTCATATGTTTAGAGCATCCGCTATCCTTTATCCAGTTCGTGCATATCTCCAGATGTCGAACTCCAAGCTATATCTATTTATATAAGGCTAATAACTCAACACATCTGTCCTAATATCTCAAGGGTGCAGAAGTAGTTATATTCAAACATCTCATGCATGTATGATGCAATTGTTTATGATGGTGAGAATGGAAGACACATTTCTCCTGGCTTGTAACTTGGCGTGGAAAGTTTGTTCAAGTACGGGAAATCATTAGGTTGGTTTTGTGCCGACCCACATGTCCTTTTGGTTGCTGAGTTTTTAGGATGAGAAAAATTATTATTGACTCCTCTAGGAGGTGAGATTTTGATTTAAAATTTAATTTTTGAAAAACCAACTCGAGTTTAGATAATTTCTTATAGACTTGTTTTAACATCATTGTCACTAGCAATAGTAAGACTTAGACTTTGTTTTACAATAATGAGTATTGGTCTAGGACCCAAAATAGATTTTTTTTCAAAAGACACACTTTTCTCAGAACCAGGCGTTGCTGGTGGCGTCCCATATTTATTTTGGGGGCCGCCTGAACATTAAGGGGCCGCCCATATTTATGGACCTTCCAGACAGGAGACGCCATTTTCTGAGGGCTTTAATAACAAATTTTATTCCTTCGTTCCACTAGATGAGATTCTTCAAATAGAATTAAACCCTAAACCTAATATATCACATGAGGTTTATAATTATTTAACATTTCATTCAAGCATTGTTACATCTTTTCAAATTTGTTTAATCTAGTAGATTCTTCTTTGAGCTTTTTATTTTCAATTTTAAATGTATGACACTTTCACAATCAATATCAACTCCTTTGTTTTTCTGGAGTGTGGACAATTTATCTTTTAATTCTCTAAGTTCATTTTTTAAACTATTTCTAATAGCTTTTGCCTTTTGTTTCTTAGTGATTTATCTTAAACGTCAGTTTGCATAATTATCATATTCGTTATCTAGAGCCTAGAAAATCAATCTATAGATAAGTTCTCATCACTAAAGTAGGAATAATAACACCCCCGATTATTTTGACATTTATCATGGAAGCTAATCTTGGGTATTATTTTCAAAGATACAAACATCATAATAATAGAAAACGACTCGAAAGATACGTATTTAAAAGATAAGTTATCATTCATTATTTCAACAGAGTTTTTACAAACAGAGGTTCCAAAATCTACATGAAAACATAAAGTTTGAATGATAACAGTTTAGCTATTTTCAAGTCCCCGTACCACTCCGTGCCATAAGATGTTCTTTTACCTGAGAATAAACATGCTAAAAAGGTCACACAATGGTTTGATGAAATTTCAAAGTTTTTTAATAATAGGGTTGTGAATACAAGTCATACATAAAATTAGGTTACTTTGTTACACACCTATAATTGTAATAATTACAATGATTACAATTATTAAAAAATAGTATTATTGGCGTCTAAATCTCAATACACTCAAACTGACTAGGGTATATAACAATAATGAATATATAATGATAAGTCCCCTCCCGTGTATATAATTTCCTATATACATATAAGTTTCAAATATATGCATTTGGATACCTAACCGGTGCTAACACAAATGGTGAATCGTCAATCCCAATAGCCTATTCTAATATTCCGCGTTCAACTCTCAATTTGATTAATAGTCCATGATGGTGGGTGTCTATTGGCATAAAGGGACTTAGACAACAGATGCAATAAATTCCCTAGTAACGTGATACGATAAGATTTTAAGTTTCTTTAAAAGTTAGTTAATGATAATTACGTTAAATATATAACAAAATAATGCGTCGATTTATGATTAATAACGATAAATGTGTCGGTTTTTAATAAAATCAAGTTTTATAATACTAATGTATATTTTATAATTTATATAAAAATATTATATTTTATATTTTTAAGTTTGCAAAATTGGTAATATATACCCTTGATTTATAAACTTTTACAAGTTTAGTCCTTTATATATAAAGTATATATATTTTAAACCTTTAACTTTGAAACTTGGCAAAATAGGTCCTTATAGTTATAACTTTGGAATAATGATATTTTTAGCCCCCTTAGATATAAATTTCAGAAAGTTACTATATATACCCCTATGCATGGAAATATTTGCAAAACAAGTCCAAAAAGCCATCCAAGCTTATTTTAGGATTCCAAATGATATTTGCAGGTTATAGATTATTAGAATAAGTAAAAATAAGATGTTTTAACGTAACAAAAGTTTATAAAAAGGATTTGTTAGCTAGAAAATCAAAACGGGTCGTTTTTAGGGTTTTAATAAAAAACACATGGGTTTGAGGATTCAAAGCTTCAAACAAGAGTTCATATATGATCTTAATAGTTTTATGAACATTCTAATACAGAATATAAGCTTATGGAACAAGATTTTACACTTACTTGAGCTAAAATGGGTCGAAATGGGGTTTTTAGGTTCGTACGCCTAGAAATGGCTTCAAGACTTTGTTTTTCTTGCTTCTTGGCTTATATTCTAAGCTTAGGGATCTTATACTTCTTCCTTGGCTAAGCTTGTTAGCCTCAAAATATTGAGTCGAACAATGAAGTTCGTTCATTAAGAAAATTAGGTCTCGGTCATTATTAAAATAAGTTGTAATAGGCTAGTTACGGGTATCGGGCTCGTTATTTAATCTAATTGTGTAAGCGTTATGGGCTTATGCCCACAAGACCCTAGCCTGGCCCATGATTAAACAACCTACGGCCCAACAAAAGCCCATGATGGCCGACCCATGGTTGTAGGTATAAATACCCCCCTCTAAGTGTGGAAAGGGTGTTGGTCTCATTTGTAACACACACTCTTTTGTGAAATCAACCATTCTATTTTTCTCTCTTTATTTCTCTCTCTAACTTCTCTTCAAAATTCATATCTTTTCATTATCTCCTTTTAATTTTTTCTTGTATCGATGGTGAAGTGAAAGTGATATTGGGTTTCGACAAAGCTAGAACTCCATTTGAGTGTATGAGATGAGTTTGAGGGATGAATGAATGTGTAGTGTATGTATGCATATATATAGGGGTAAAAACACTTGGTGGCCAAGTTTTCTTGGAACCTAAGGGTTTATAAGTGTTCTAGCTAGCTGAGATGAGTAAAAGAGGCTAGTAAGATGAGTATGGAAGGCTAGTACTAGCCATGAAGATGTGGAATGGTGTTTTGAAGGCCACAGCTAGAAATGGAAACAAGGAGGTGACAAGGCTTTTCTTGGAGCTTAAGAGTGATGATAGAGGTGCTTGTAAGCTACTTGGGTGGCTTCTTAGTGAGTCATAGTGGTGCTTGAGGTGCTTGGTTGCTTAAAAATGGGTAAAAAGGAAGAAAAAGGGTGCTAGTTTGGTTTGGTCTCGGGTTTAGGGTTTTGGACTTTCAGATTGAGTTAGGGTTAGGGTTTAGGATATATTAAGGTTTAGTATTAGTGTTAGGATTGAGATTAGGGCTTAGGATTAAGGTTTAGGGCTTAGTTTTAGGTTTAGGGTTTAGTTTTTGGTTGAAAGTAAAATCAGGGTTTAGGGTTTTATTTTTAGAATTTAGGGTTCTAGATTAGGGTTTAGGATGAATTAGGGTTTAGATTTAAGGATTAAAAGTCATGTATTAAGTGTTTGTACCTTGTACTAAAGTGGTGGAAAGTTTAAACATGATTTAGGAGCTTAAATAACCTAATTAGGTTTTTAGGCATTATTGACTTGTACATTGTGTTTTAGAAAGTTGTAACTTAATTTAGGAGGGAAAAGATATTCAAATGTGGTGCATTGATACTTGTACACATGCTTTAAAGGCTTGTACATTCATTTTATATGTATACATTACATATAATTAGGGTTTTGATATAAACGTTTATGTTTAATGCTTTTTTTAATATAACGTTTTGAAAAGTACGTTAAATGGATAATGTACTTAGTAAAAATGATATTAAGATATAGACTTGACATATTAGGATGTTTACATGATATAAACATAGATATAGATGGCATTGATAGAGGTTGCGTGAGCTCGTTTACTTTAGAGATGCAAGTTATGTTGCATAATGAGATAAAGCAAAAATTTCCCTGTAAAAAGGTGGTATATATATAATAGATAGATATTACAATGCATCTAATTCAATAGAGGGATATTTACATTGATGAAAATTACGAGTTGTTATATAGGAGGATTCGGAACATACCTCATTTGGTGCTTGAGCTAGAAGACATGTCTCGTCTTGGATCATTTCATCATTCTCTTCACCGCTATCGCTCCAAGAACCTCCAACAAATGATCTTTGGTTCTTGTCTCTCGGTGGCTTTGGAAATTCTCTAATAAGATGATTTAGATCTCCGCATCTAAAGCACTTCCTTTCACTTTTGCCATTTTTGTCGTCTCGGCTTCTTTGAAAGGTCTTTTTGTCGTTTCCGAGGTTGTCTCACGAATCTACCTCTTCTCTTAAAGAACTTCTTAAAGTCTCTTACCGCCATGGCGTACTCTTCGTCTTCACTACCAGAAGTCGAACACTCTTCATCACTAGATTCTTTCTTAGCCTTTAAAGCAAGTAATTTCCTTTCAACTTTTGCTTTGACTATTTTGGAATATTTCTTGATGATCATCTCATGGACTTTGATGTTTCCAATAAGCTCATCAAGAGATAGTGATGTTAAGTCTTTTGACTCTTCAATCGCCGTGACCTTTGCTCTCCATTTAGGATATAGAGCCCTAAGAAACTTCCTTACGTAGTTCTTACTAGAGTAACCTTCATCAAGAGCTTTAAGACTAGTAATAATAGTATTAAATCTAGCAAAAGCACTATCTATAGATTCGTCTTCGGAAATGACGAATTGTTCATATTGTTGAACCAAAAGGTCGATCTTATTATCTTTGACTTGGCTATTACCTTGATGGGTGATTAACAAAGTTTTCCAAATTTCTTTTGCCGTATTACACATGAAAATTCGTTCATATTCTTTTCTAGGCAAAGCATTGTAAATAACCATTTTGGCTTCATTATTTTTCGCAAGCCTTCTTTTAAGATCATCAGTTTGTTTTTCAAAAGGGACAACCTCATCAAGTTTGGTTTCCGGATTTTGAATAATAGGTTGAAAATCACCATTTGTAATAACATGCCAAAGATCTAGATCTTTTGATTTAACATATGTCTCGAATCTATTTTTCCAATAAATAAAACTATCACTTTCAAAAAGTGGTGGTCTTTGCATAGATTGCCCTTCTAGATATTTGTCGGAATCCATAGATCGATCCAAGCTTTAAAATACAATATATTTTAAAAATCTTAAGTGACCTTGGAGTGACCTTGCTCCTGATACCAATTGTGGAAACTAGAAGGGGTGAATAGTTTACAAGTTCTTTTACGTTTTAAAAGTTTACTTCAAAATGTTTAGATCCGAGTTATATGTTTAACCAATTCACAATATGAACAAGCAATAACTATCTAAACTAGAACTAGATAACAACATTATCAATGTAAAGAGATAAGTAAAGAACGACAAACCAAAGAACCAAGATATTAATAGTGGTTCGGCTACGAAGCACCTCTTCGCCCTACTCCACTCCCCGAGTATCCGACTCGAGATTTCACTATGTCAACAAGCTTCCTTTAGGCGGAGAAAACCGTTTACACGTCGCTTACGTTATTTTCCGACACTAAGCTAAATGTCGAGTCCTAATCTTAGCTAGAACCAATCTACCACTTCACAAGATATACACACTCACAAGATCTACACTATCAGATCTACACAATATCCGAATCACACAAATACACAAGATAATTACAATAGAGATTTGGAACTTAGAAGAAAAGAGGAGAGATCACTAATTAACACTTCGTTTCTTGACGAATACGAGTGTTCTTCTCTTGCACTTGAATGAGAGGGAAGAGATGAGAAGAAGAGATTAGATCACTTGAAACAAGATCTAAGTATGTTAGTGATCAAGAGTTTTAGTAAGAGAAAGAAGTTTTAGAGAGAGAAAGAAGAGACTAAAAAATTTCCGGCAAAGAGAATGATTTTCAGCACGGGGTGGACAGTATTGAATAAACAAGGAAAATTAACGTTAAACTGGTGGTGATCCTGCGTCCCTAATATAAGGAGGGGCCGCAAGGCCTATAAAGGGGTCGCCACCTAGACTCCGCTCTCTTTTTTGTCTTTTTGTGGGGAAGGTTGTATCTGGTGTAGAAGCTTCCGTTTTGGAGGGAAAATTTGAATTTCAAATTTTAAGTTTTTAATAAAACTTTTCTTTTAATTAGAAAATATTTTGTATAATTAATTTTGTGAAAATCTTTTGTAAAAATGTAATGGATGAGAGAAAAATATTTTCTTGATCACTAATCATGTTTAATGATTTGTTTGTTCATACCTTAAGTGATCAATAATCTTAGAAATAAAATTTTATGATTAATAATTCGTAAACGTTTAATTTTATTATAAACGTTTTACATTTTGTTATTATCAAAACGTTGAGAGGTCGAAAAATATAAATAACGTTTTTAGATATTATTTGTATTAACATACTGCTAGTACATAGTTACTACTGCTAGTACACAGTTACTACTGCTAGTGTATTAGTACTGCTAGTGAAAATATGTTAAGTGTTTACTACTGCTAGTACAAAGTTACTACTGCTAGTGAATGTTAGTACTGCTCAAGGTTAAGATTGCTCAGAGATAAGTTAATGCTGCTGAGGTTAATAAGTTAGTATTGTTTGTTGTTAGTACTGCTTATATTATATGTATTAAGTTATTTGTTTATAGAAAAGATTATGGATATCTTAGGAAAGTATTGTAAGCCGACTAGGACTCCTTGGTGTATAAAAGGAGGTCCTAGGGCATAGAGTTTGATATACAACTAGACGTATAATGCATAGCTTTAAAATCTTTGTAACCCTAATACTTTGAGAGTATTCGTATTATTATCATTAATAATATTGAAGCTTATTTGTTGAATTGTATGTTTATTGAATTACTGTTTCATTAATAATTCTTCTTAATATTAAAGATTAGATTCTGCATAATCTTTAATACATTCAAACACAGTTTCTACTATAGTTGTGTTAGATTTATCTAATATAACTAAACCTTAAACAAGCTTAAGGAATTCGGTCTATTGAAGTGGGATCAACAATACTTGGACTGTTTGTGATCTTCCTGAGGGTAGAAAGGCTGTTGGGTCTAAATGGTTGTGGAAGATAAAATATAAGTCTACTGGTGAAATTGAAAGGTATAAAGCTAGAGTTGTGGCTAAGGGCTTTAGTTAGAGGGAGGGATTTGATTACTTGGAGACTTTTAGTCCTGTGGTCAAAATGTCTACTGTTAGGTGTATGTTGAATGTTGATATTTGTAATGGCTGGGATTTGTTTCAACTTGATATAAATAATGCCTTTCTTTATGGTGACCTTTCTAAAGATGTTTATATGACTCTCCCTCCTGGGTTTGATGCTAATAAGTTGTTAGGATTTCATTTTATGTACGAATTACAAATTACCGTAGTTTTTTTATATAGTACATATCCGGGACTAACATCTAGCCAATAATGCATATTTAGTTGAGTATGGGCTATAAATACCCTCATAGCTTCCATGAAAGGGTTTGCATGACTTGTAAACATCTCATTTCACATTCGAGCGCGCGCCGCCGCGCGCGCGCGAGTTCCCTCTCCTCTCAGACAGAGAAAAGTGTGCTTTTTGTTACTTTATCCCACTACTCTCTCTCTCACTACAAACATGAATAGCATTACTTGGTTGATCACCAATACCACCCGATCAATGATTATTTATGTATCTAACATTAGGCATCAGAAGCCTAGGTATTGTCTTAGTCTTATGTCAGTCTTGCCTTTGTATGAACCGGTTGGTCTCTAGTGCATACGTATCTGTCCATGATTTTTTATGTATAAATTTGTCCTTCTGTCCACCAATCGTATCCGTGCGCTGTGTTGAGATTAACAACGATGAATGTCTGTTTGTTTGGGCTATAATTTTGTGGGCTTTTATGAGAAAAAAAGCCATTGAAATTATTTTCTTGTGTTGTTGCTCGAATCTGCTAATTTTTCTCATGTTTTTGGTTAAGTTGTTTTGTTTCACTTAGATTTGGTCATGTTCATGTTGTGGCTTATGATGGATGTCAAAACTCGATTCAGGAAAAGTGTACAAGTACGAAAAGGAAGATTAAAGAGTTGTTCTTGGTTGCGGTTTGTGTATTAAAGGGTAATTCTTGGCTGTGTTTTGCCTAGATCTCATTGCTGCGTTTTGGTTGTTTTCCATTTGTGGAATAGAGACAAACTGGTACGATAACGACGGGTGTACTTGGTTGAAAGTGACCTGCGGTTTGCTATTGAGTTTTGTCTACAGGTTGAGATTTGCTACTGCGTTTTGCCTTATTGAAGACCCTTTATATAGCAAATCTAAACGTTATGCTGCCTAAATCTCAACAGATCTTACGCTTTGTCAAAGTTCAAGCTTGCATTTTGTCTATAACACCAGACTGCGTTTTGACTAGCAAGAAAAGGATTGCGTTTTGTGTGTTGAGATTTGCTTTACATTGACTAAACCTGTATTAATCGAGTCATGGTCCAAATGAAAAGAAAGGATAGACAAAGAACTGACCAACTCAATTAATACCATTAACATAAACCAAACAAGATCAACAAAAATCACAGCCACACTTCAATAATCAATCAACAAACTACAACAACTCAGATTCAATAAACAACACAATCAAAATCCAACTATAATACCACCACAGCCTACTCATCGTCACAATCACAGCCTCAACAAATCCACCATCATAAATCCAATCTAAACCTAAAACCCATTGTCACAATTCGTCTCAAAAATGTCAACTCTAACCAATCCATCTCACATGACTCGAAACAATGAAACAACAAGATCTCAGTTTCTTTCATTCGTATGTTATATTAATTCCATGACCTTAAAAGATCCATTACACGAATGAAATAATCATCATCGATCTGTGAAGGATGAAAAACCCTCAATCAATATACGAAAATAAATAAATGATTTATAATAACTATGTTATAATCATCTCTGTGTTTCGATTGAAAAACATCAAAGAAAACAAGCAATACACCTACTCGAGACCCTCCAAAGGATCTTGAAGCCTTGAATACTTGTTCTCATCTTAAAGACTTGTGTGGTTTGAATGGCTTTTGAGCAGTAATATTATAAGGTGGTCATTTTGTTTTATGGGATGTAATTGATATGAGATGAGTGGGTTGAGTGTTATCTTATGGAGATTGGAGAGATGGATATGTGCATGTGTTTTTCTATTATTATCTAGAGTGAACCAAAAGATAAGAAGATGGTTGGCATTATGTGGAAGAGATGATGGGACTAAATATGTTTTTGGAAGAAATGAGAAATGGGGGCGGATGAATTGAGGAGTTTGTGATTAGAGTAACTGTGTATGATTATTAGGGTTAGTGGTATTAAATACCCTAAATATTAGGGTTGTGCAAAATGGTTTAGCAGGCCGAGTATTGATGTTATAGATTGGGCTGGCTCGTTTGATCAAAAAACAAGGGGATAAAAAAAAAAAAAAAAAAAAAAAAAAAAAAAAACATTACATACGGGCTGTGTTTTTACCTAAATTGAGTTGGGCCAGCCCTTAAGAATGAAACATATGGGCCGTGTGTTGCTATCACATTTTTTGGGCTGGAATTAATTTGCCAAAATAAAGGGTATGACTTTCATGAATATTTAATTTTGGACTAGTTTCGGTATTATTTGGTTAAACGTGTAATCGGATTTATGCATACAAACCTTTCTCACTGACAGGAAGAATCTAACTACGGCTTCACGCGGAAAGAAGAAGACCGCTCATCTGCTTATCCCAAGTGTTAGGTTCACCAAACTAATCATCCATCACCTGAAAACCAAGCACAACATACACGCAAGAACTGGTTTACCTCTTCACTACTCACATGATGAAAATTATCTGAACACCCTCAGGTTTGTTGGAAAGGATGGTAGGGAAATATTTGGTATGCCGATACCTGATGCTCTTCTCCCTGATGATATTAAAGGAGCACCATACTACGATGAATACTTGTAGCATGTTGCCAAGTATCAACAACATCTAGATGCAGAACATGGCACAGAAGATGAAGGAGGAGCAACTGAGTCTCCTAAAGCTACCAAGGTTACTAAACCCAAGGCAACGAAGGTCACAAAACCGGCTGGTGACAAGGCTCCCAAGCCCAATTCCTCTCAACCACCCAAACCAACACCGACACAAATCAAACCCTCTAAGAAAGACCAAGGTAAAAAGCGTAAACTAGTCAAGGAGACATCTGATGCATCATCCCCCGCTAAACGAGCTAAAGCGGGTAAGGTGACTAAGAAACGCATGCCAAAGAGCTCTCTATAGGTGGTTGATGAGTTTGTTGATGAAGGTGTTCCAGAAAAGGAACCTGCCTATGATAATGAATAGGCAGACCTTCAAAGGGCTCTGGAGCTAAGCCTAAAGGATCAAGGGGAACAAACTCAGGGACCGGCTCGTCCAGTGGTAATTAGGGAAACTGACTCTGGGAGAATTCAACCGCTACTAGATGTACAAGGAAAGGGAAAGAGAAAGTCGTTGATGAACAAGCTGCTCATGATCTACTCACCCTTCACACTCTAAAGTAGTAGAGCCTTGCAGATCAATTTATCTTTCAGAGGCGCACTCCTATGCCCACTGAATCCTCTAGACATGCTAAATATCCTTCCTTAGATGCGGAACTAGCTCTGACTGACAGTGAAACGGAATCTGATGATGAAGCACCTGAGATCCATGATAGAGATCAAGATGAAGGCCAGGCTAGACCAAACCCTGGCGAACAAGATGAAGGCCAGGCTGGACCAAACCCTGGTAATCAAGATGAAGGCAAGGCTGGATCAAACCATGGTAATGCTGCAGAGTCTCAACCTCTATCAAGTCATGTATTTCATGTTGGACCAAACCTTGAACACATGGACACAGAGATCACTGATGCTTTAACTCAACAAAACCCTGAGCAAATGGGTGAATAGTTTACCATAACTACTTACCTAAATGTTCAAGAGAACCTCAAACTGCCAACTGAAGATCATGTGATTCTTGAAGAACCTGCAAGCTCCACTGAAACCCTGTCTTCTCTACAAAACCTTGAAAAGGAACTCAGCTTCACAGATCAGTTCTTCGTGGAGAAGCCACAAGAAGAAGAACCAGGGAAAACAAATGCTAAATCAGAGGTTTAGTCAATGGTTTTGGTCCCTATTCATCAAGACACCTCCTCGGTTCCTCCAATGACCACTCTGGTTATTGACCTCATGATGTCA
This sequence comes from Tanacetum coccineum, assembly GCA_026074375.1. NCBI lineage: Eukaryota > Viridiplantae > Streptophyta > Magnoliopsida > Asterales > Asteraceae > Tanacetum > Tanacetum coccineum. The sequence continues at coordinate 52,649 of BQNB010000906.1, read as the reverse complement.
CAATCTGACTCTCCACTCCCAACATCAACAACAACAACAACCTTAATAATCACAACAACAACAACGTTTCCACCACCACCACCACCTCAAAGCACCTCAGATCTAATGTTATTGAAGTGCATCGGTGAGCTTGAACAACATATGGTGGATTTAATACAAGAAAACTTAGCCCTGGAAGAAAGGTTAGAAAAACATGGGACCCAGCTATACAAATTGGAGAATCTTAATATTCCCCACAAGGTGAGCCAAGCAGTTGATGAGATAGTCACTGATACAGTTGACTGGGCAATGCAAGCTCCACTTCAAGCTTGTTTCTATGATCTGCCCACCATTGATATGAAGGAAATACTCCAACAATAGATGTTTGAAGAAAAATCCTATGAGGCTCATGAAGATCACAATGACTTGTATAAGGCTCTGCAGAAGTCATTGGAGCAAGATTATTCAAATCAACTTCTAGCTGATCAGGAGGAAGCTCGCAGGATGAAAAGAAAGAGACGTGAGTCACAAAGAATTCCTCGTTTGTAACTTGTACTTGATTAGTTTGTACAAGTTTCTTAAGAAAGCGGAGGTAAAACGGCTATTTTGAATATCGTGCATTAATGACTTGTACATTTAGATTTAAAGACTTGTACCTTATTTTGGAGGGAATTCATATTCAAATGAGATGTTATATTATTTGTACATTTACTTTGAATGTGTACATTACACAAAACTAGGATTTAGGCATAAACGTTAACGGTTAAAGTTCATTTGGTATTATCGGCGTGAAAACTACGTTAAATAGATAACGTATATGATAAAATAGATAATAGATCATTGACTTGACATGTTATGATGTTTACCTGAAACATAGATAGAATAGTCATAGGTCGTTGCGAGAGCTCGTTTACTTTGGAAATGCAAATTACGATACATAGTTGGCATGAAATATAGCAAAAATTTTCCTATGAAAATGATCCTTATATATATCATAGTGGAAATTACATTGATGAAAATTGCGAGTTGTTATATATGAGCCCCCAGCTGAGAACTCGTTGCTTGCAAAGATTGGAGATATGACAACCTTCATGAACCGGTACTGCCAAAAAGTGAATAAAACCATGCTTACATAAGCAGACTTTGAAGGGCAGGCATATGAAGTTGTTAAAGCTTTCTACCCAGATGTCATTCACCTTCAGTTCCAGATGGATGAGTGTCACAAGATGCTCACAGATCAGGTTGACTGGACAAATCCAGAAGGAGATCATGTCAGAGTCGATGTCAACCGACCACTGCCTCTTGGTAGTCCTCCAGGTCATGTTACTATTCAAACACAATTCTTCTTTAATAAAGACTTTGGGTATTTGAGATATGGCAGCAAGGGCAGCAGTCCCGCACTATCGATTTCCAAGATGAAGGCTGCTAGTTATCCCGACTTTGGTATTGAACTGCTAGTGCCAGAGCAAATGTGGATTGATGATGTGTGTACATATGACATAAGTGCAAAATATGGCATCTCTCACTGACAGACATGATTCTTCGTCGCGTCGTAAAGAAGTCAGAACACACATGATGATTCTCAGTGTCATCAGAATCAAAGCATACTCAAGATACGAGTATGACTACTTGAGCGAAATTATCCTTTGAAGAGTTGACTTCCAAGAACACACGATTGCTGAAAAAGATTTCAAGAACCTGTATCCCAGTGACTTTGAAGACCTGAATCTGCTCCTTCTGCAAGGTCATCTCGATCATCTTCCTGGTTCAGACAAACAGATGCTATCTATTCCTGTCAAGCTATGGACCCGAAACTTAGTGATTCGACAGCAGGATAAAGACTTTCAACTCGGCATTGAAAGCTACCAGACACAGTTGAATCTTACTAAACCAGGATGGGATGCTACAGGCTACGAGTTCAAGCATGATTATACCATTATTGAGTCTCCTCTAGCAGTAGTGTTCCCGGTAGACAACAATGACCAAAAGATCATAAGGTTCAATGAGATATACAAGTTCAGTGATGGAACGTTGACACGTATTTTGGAAGCACTGGATTACAGAGTCAAGGAATTCAAGGTCAAGCGGCTCAATCCAGGTATGAATACGCGATTCTGGACTCAAAAGGACGTGACAAGGAGCAAAGAGTTCATAGCGGCTATTGAAAGGCGACTGAAGACAAGACGGATCTACCAGAACCTGGAATGCTTTGTTGGTGGACGTGTTCGTGATATTGACTACAAACTTCTTCAGAGAACGGAATGATATCGTCATTTCAGTTAAAAGGTCAATATCATGTGTATTATATTGTAAACTTTGTACATTATATAGTAGTGTGGTAATCAGTGTTATGTGTCAGTTTATGAATTTTTCATGAGTTTCTCGTTAAACTCTAAATTATTTATAAACTCATCATAACTGACACTAACAGGCTCCCTCACTAATTGAGGGGGAGCATATATATATATAGGTTCCAATATCGGCTTGTATTTAATCAGACCACATTTTCTCCCACATTTTTCTAACATATTTAAATCAATTGAGATCCTAAATCTCAAAGGGTTTGAAATTTTTGATCAGGGGAGAGAATGTGATTTAAATATTAAATCTGATAATAATGTGATCTATTAAGACTCAAGCAGGTACTCCTCCCTCCATGTGCCAAACAATTTCGAATATCGACGCACTTGTTGAGGGGGAGCGTTTCTAAATAATCAAAACAATCAAGGTACAATGGCTTTGATATCTATATCACAAGTACCTTGGTTGATTTTTCAACTGGTTTTATGGCAAAGTGAACTGTACCAAAAGACCGACCCTGTACTTACTTTATCGGAGTTATAAGGATGGTATTGTTAGGTACATGTTCCTATGATCCCGCCAGAGCCGGAGGGATCTACCCAGGGACAATCCACTAGTTAGTTTAGAAGTCTTTAGGTATGATTACAAAAGGAGTAATGTGAGAATAAGAGAATAGTGCGAACTGAGATGAAGCTAGCACTGAAACATACCCAACAAGGTACTAGTAATGAAGTCTCGGTAAGTACTGAAGGGGTTGAAGAATAAAAAAGACATGTTAAGATAAAGGGTGAAAAGAAAGCAGCCCTCCTTAAAATATTAGGCAGAAATCGGGTCACCACATATGTTGTCAGAATCACATGGTTGATTGCTGACATTGAAGACAAGTATCATGGACCCAGTGATACGTTGCACAACCCTCCCTAGCCACTCAAGATCCCTCAAAGGATTCTTGTTTCATTTCTAATGGAGATCAACACATTTCTATCGTCTCTCTCACTCCGAGTTAAACGATATTAAAAAGGTGGCAGTGTGCTCCAGCCTCCGACTACTAAAAACCAAAAGTGCACTATAGAGTCTAGAGCCATGAGATCATCCATAAATCTCATTAGGATACTAATTCAAACTATGCTTTCTCATCACAAACTGTGATAACAAGTACGATCTTAAGAGTCCTACGCATTATCCTCGTGGTATTGCCAGAACATCCGAGTGATACGAAAGTATTCACAATGAAGATGGAAATCCTTCTAGAGCCAACATCAAACAAGCTCTTGGTAGGTGACATGTGAGATACATTATGGATCAAACTTGTGACAAATGGAAAGCAACGATGGTGCGATTCTTTATGAATCAAACTTGTTCCAGGCAGTGAATTGACGAATAGTTTTCGGAAAACCTTTCGATGTGCTCAACAACTGATTTTCGAGCACATTGACTGTGTATATCTTTCAAAACAAATATGTTTCTGATGAAATTTAATTTTATGTTATAAAACCTTCGATGTGTCACAAAAACTCTTTTCTGAGTGACACGCGATTGACCTTCAAATCAATTTCTCATTAATCAGTGGGTTTTTAATTCACTGGTTCACTCACTCCGTGCTTTGTCTACTTTGAGACGCTCCGGTTTGAGAACGGCTAGCGCAGCTGCGAAACCCTGTCAAGGAGATTCTTCGGAATTCTACCTGATCACAGGCAGTATTTATACTGATTAACGGGGAACCGTGGTTCTTGCAACCTTATTCAACGAAAGTGAACAAAGACACTTTCGTTTGTTTATTACTAACATATACTTGCAGGAATCCCCGACGGTAGCAGCTGCTGGCAAGAGACATGTCAATTCACAACCCCATGCTCACACTTAATATTCCTAATCAAAGACATCATGATAACTGAAAGACCTACAACACAGCTTCCACAACTCTGATGTGTGCTATCATGATCCAGAAAAGTGTGAGCATGCCGGTCCGAAGGTCACAACATTACATGGAGGCAATACTACAACAAGGATGATTAAGAGATTTACTGTGGCTGATGATCTCAAAGAAAGCTCAAAGATCACACAAGTCAAAGGAACTAAGTTCAAAGATCACTACATTATGTACAAAGAGATCAATGCATGAAGAATCAAAGACTACGAGCTGAACACAAGATCAAGATAGCTGAGCTTAATTCAATATTTTCTAGGGTGACCTCCCTTAGGGCGAGATTGTTAGATATTAGAAAAAGACTCGGTCACCCCGTATATTTTACCGTTTATTGTTGCTCGTAGTTAAGTAATTAATGTATAACATTCGGTAATGAGTCGGGTATTAAACCCAACATGTAAGCCCACTACCATGGCCTTAAGGCCGGTTTTGTTGTCACTATATAAGCCTCTTCCATGCCATGGAAGAGGTGGGTTAGTCATTTACATAATACAAGTTTATTTTCTCTCTCTAGAAAGTTCTCTCTTACTTTCTCACTCTAGAACTTGTCTAATCCACTAGTCATCAAATTGTGTTATGATTTCCAATATCCTACACAGTGGCATATGTGGTATGGATGATGAATATGTTTTTGCTTTGGCTTGTCTTCGTGATACGATTCTAAGCTTTGATTTTAGCGGTTTCACTAATAAAGACACCGCCCCCTCTAAAGCCTAACAAACATTGACGAATGTCCTTTTTTTGTGAAAAGGTCGAGGATTTGGAAGTCCACTTTGACATGACTATGAGGGTTTTTGAGTGTCTGCGCACACCACATACTTAGGACTATTCTACTAGCTATCCCCATAAACGGGCTTGGTTAAAATATGTCACCAGTGGAATATCACACTATCCTTAAGTATCGTCTCATGATACCATTATTTTTTGTTGATGTTATGTGCCCTGTTTGTCGCAAGGCATGTTTGGATTCCTTTGGGGAACATGAGGTTCATTGTAAAGAGCTCCCGAGATTCAAATATCGACACGATATGGTTAGGGACGTCCTTTTTGACATATGTAGGCGTGCCGGGATCTCCGCCAAGAAAGAAGCACCTGTGAACTTTTTAACTGACCTGTCGGATGGAATATTCACACTTAGGCCGGCTGACGTTTTGGTTTTTGGATGGGTTGAAAGGAAACATGCGTGCGTGGATTTGATCGGGGTTTCTCCTCTCGTGGGGTTAAGTAGTAACGGTGTTACAATGGTCAGTCTGCTTTGAAAGCCGCCTCGTGCAAAGTGACAAAACACAAGAAAGCATGCATTGAAAATCAACACATGTTTGTTCTTTTTGCGTTTGATACATTTGGTTTCCTTGCACCGGAGGCGGTGAAGCTACTCAGTCGAGGTCAACGGGTTATGCACAACAATGTTATGACACCTAGATCTACGGATGCGGTTTTTAAACGTATTGACTTTGCAATCCCAAAAGGGCTAGCGGCGCAACTTGTTGCCCGCTTGCCTTTCATGACTATGTAAATCCTTTTTGACGTAATTAATAAAGTTATTGTAATATGATTTTATTAACAAAAGTGTAATCGTTTTCTAAAAAAAATACAATTAGTGTTCACATTGGAGATGACGTTGTTCTCGACGTCGTAAAGATGACTAAGAAACTGAATTATCTGTAAAAGAAATCGTAAACTGTTATGCCAAGCCACATAACCCGCTATTTCACATGACCAAACTTTGGGTACATATTAAGAGTTCATTATTATATTACAACGGTATTTATTATTGATAGAAATTAGAATATATAATTTAACATGTATCCAATGTGCATCACATGGCCCGGCACGGAAAGGATAAGATCAATTCTGTAAAACACAAGCTTGGTCAATGGTCACCGATCATTGTTCTATACTTCTATATTTGGCCTTTTGAATCCCTAATCAAAATTTATACCCAAAAGTTATATCTGCCTTTGAGTAGATAGGCTCTACGTTCTCATTAGACCAACGAAATATTTTTCAGTTAAAACCTTCTAAAAAAGAAACTGAACGTCTCGAAGGAGGTTTATAAATTTTGTTGCAACAACAATTTGTACAAATAAACTAGCAAGAAAACCAACTGGGCTAGCTCAGTTGGTCACCAAAGTCCAAAGGTATCCTTGGGTATGTAAATTCCCCACTAACCTAGAGGTTGTGGGTTCAAGCCTTGCTGGAGGCATGTGTAAAATATATTGTGAGATATGTAGTATGAGTTATGAAAAAAATTGGCGTTTTAAAAAAAATAGCAAGAAGCTAAAAATATCACAACATGATCAATGAATTTGAATTTTTTAACCGGTTGATCCAATTTGGGTTAAATTTATTCCAATGTAGGATCACAAGTGCAAGAGCACTTTAAACTTTTGTCTTTCCTTGGCTGTTTTACATCATAACACAACCTATTCCGATACCTCCAAATCACCCAAGTAGTCGTATTTGATACTGTTAGATATTAGAAAAAGACTCGGTCACCCAGTGTATTTTACTGTTTAATATAGCTCGTAGTTTTATAGTTAATAGTACGTTTTTCGGTTTTAAGTCGGGTACGAATACCCGGTATATTGTAAGTACTATATAAGCCTCTTCCAACTTTGAAAGAGGTAAGCTAGTCATTTACTTTTTTCATAGAAAACACTTTTTCTCTCTCTAGATATTCTCTCTCAAGTGTTTCTCTCTAAGAAACTAGCCAAATCCAAGAATCGTCCCCGTGTTATGATAAAGGATATACCACAATTGGTATCAGAGCTAATGGGATGATTAGATCGTGTGTATGTGCGATTTCTTGCTTGATTTAGATCGAAAAGTGTACCTTTGAAGGCACTAGCTCATTTTTTTAAGATCTCTGAATTTTGTTGTTTGTATTGATAAAGTTTTAGTGTTTCTAGTAGCTATTACCTTATGGTACTGTGTTGTGCAAAAGAAATCAAGCAAAATCGTTCAAAAGGGTGATTTATAGGTGATTTTGTGTGATAAAAGTCGTTGTTCTTCGTGGAGAGTTGCCAGAATTTCTTCACGGCGGTTTGCTGAAAAATATTATTTTATTAAGTAGGTTACCAACCCTCTGACACACGGCGGGTTGCTTAGGTGGCGAGTTGCTCAAGAGGCGAGTTGTTACTAAGCAGCGGTTTGCTTACCAGCGGTTTGAACAGGTGGCGAGTTGCTCAAGAGGCGAGTTGTTACTAAGCAGCGAGTTGCTTACCAGCGGTTTGCTTACCAGCGGTTTGAACAGGTTATCAGCGGGTTGAATATTTTAATAGCAAATATCTTGAGGAAACTCTGGCGGTTTGAAAACTCAACGGCGGTTTGATAAATATATTCTTCGCGGCGGGTTGCTTGGCAGCGAGTTGTGTTCGGCGAGTTGCCCTAAAATTCCACCAGCGAGTTGCCTTATTTCTTTGCAGCGGTTTGGTAGCCTCTGGCGGCGAGTTGAGCTTCTGTCTTCGAAATTTGAAATATTTCAAACTCGGGATTTAATATCACTAAAACAAAATACGAATACGTTAACCTCACCACTTTTAACGTACACTCACTAATCATTGATCGATCAAAACATATCATATCATAATAATACAAGATGTCTAGTATGCAAGAAGACATCCAGTGTGCCGGTTCTGATACACGCCCACCAATGCTTGATAGAACAGACTTTGAATCTTGGCAACAACGTATACGTCTGTACTGTCTAGGAAAGGATAATGGAGAGAATATTATGAAGTCCATTAAAGAAGGACCATTTCAGATGGGAACGGTCTCAGATGTTATTACTGGAGGAACTGAGGGTGCAATTCAACAAGGTCCAGTACGTGCTAGAGTCCTTAACGACCTTTCAGCTGAAGAAAAGGAAAGGTATAAAGCTGACATTCGTGCAACCAATATCCTACTTCAGGGTATACCAAAGGACATCTACTCACTCATCAATCACTATACTGACGCCAAAGACATTTGGGAAAACGTGAAGATGATTCTGGAAGGTTCTGAGTTAACAAAGGATGACAGGGAATCTCAGTTATACGATGAATTTGAACACTTCCGTCAAATCAAAGGAGAAAACATTCAAGGATACTACGTTAGGTTTACGAAGCTCATCAATGACATGAGAAACATCAAGATGACCATGTCCAGGATGCAGCTTAACTCAAAGTTTGTGAACAACATGTTGCCTGAGTGGAGTAGATTCATAACTGAAGTCAAACTTAACAGAGGTTTGAAAGAGTCAAACTGTGATCAGTTGTATGCCTACTTAAAGCAACATGAGGTGCATGCTAATGAGAACAGAATTATGATGGAAAGGTTCACAACCAATAATGATCCTTTGGCAAGGTGGGATGCTGGACGCCTCAGTACAGCAGTATCCAACACATCATCTAAATCCTCCTCGCAACCCATAAAGACCATCTCTAGCTTGACAAACTTTCAACTGGACTCAGGAAGTTCTTCAACTGAAAACTTGATTAAAGATATTCCAACACACGTGCCCTCCTCACTCAATGTACAGATCACATTTCCTCAAAACTAAACAATCAACTTAGAGCTTCGTCTTTAATGTTTTACAAGGAACATAGCATATGGTTCAAGGAAGGGAAGTTGTGGTTCAAGATGTCCGTGGAAGATACATGCGGACTTAATCTAAGGAAGACCATTTCGTGAACAATACAAGAGGAAATGGTGTAGCGGGAAAATGGAGGAGCTCAGAACAGAGGTAGGCATTGATTAATCCTGTCAGCGAAACCAACAAGTGCTACAACTGAATGGACTAGGGCACATAACACCGTGAATGTCATGGCCAAAGGCGACTTCAAGATTCAGACTACTCAAGGGACAAGATGTACTAATGTGAAGCCCAGGAGAGTGGAGCAGTACTGGATGAAGAACAGTTGTTGTTTCTTGCAGGGGAACATGTTACCAACGTTGATGATGATGTGGATGATTCACCCGAGAATGATTTGGCACTCAATGTGGACCATATTTTTGAAGCTGATGAATGTGATGCATTCGACTCTGATGTTGATGAGGAGTCTACTTCACAGACCATGTTCATGGCAAAATCTTCATATCTGAAGATCAATTACGATGAAGCGGGACATCATATGACTCGAATAATCCATTTGAAGTACCAAGATCATGATACCTTTGTGATACATATTGAATGAGTATCAATGAGTACACGAGTTGCAAAACGATGTACAACACACAACTACGTTGTTGACTCTGATGCTGCTATAGAGTGATGTATTATTATTCCGTATGATCAGTTTTATGTGGAAGAAACGAAGTACATGTTGTACAATGTAATGCATTTCTGTACGAAATGATGAATAATGTCTATACTCGATGAAATGCATGAACAGGATGTACATAGTAGATTAAGCAAATATAGCCAGACTATGGTTAATGAATGACCTCAGTGACCTTGACTTTGCGAGATATAAGGAACTGGTCGAGGAATATGGGAAAAAACGGCAAAGGTTTGAATTACACTGATGAGAACGAAAAATGATGAACAAATGAGAATAATTATCTCAGGACGCATAGGGAAGGAAAACGTCTTTAAAATTGTACTTCATTCAGCACAAAATACCCTAGTTTACAGTTGACCATTTATATGTCCAAAGACAGAGGAAGTAACACTTTTGAAAAAGAATTTCAAACAAAAAGAAGACAAATTCCTTGAAGAGTTTTTGGACTTAAAGAAGCTAAAAGATAAGATTGAAGATAGATTATACAAACAGGATCAGTCTGTTCAAACCGTTCACATGTTGTGTAAACCAAAATCATTTTATGATGAAAAGCACAAGGTAGCAATAGGCTACAAAAATCCCGTATGTCTCGCTCGTGCAAAGCAAGCTCAGTCTGCTCTGTATAATGGTCATGTACTTGTCAACATACCAATTCATTACACCCATGTCATACATGACTCAGAGGAACGTCGTGAGGTTAGCTGAGATAACTAGGAATAGAATGCTGTTGAAAATGCAAAGCCCTCTATGTGTGGAAAATAAAGTTAGGATTGCCCCCCCCCCCCCCGATTACTCGAAAGAGAACTTTCTTGCAACCTTTGCTCCCCAAAGAAATCTGACCCCAGAACAGATATTTTGGTCCATAGATGACAACAACAGAAAAAAGGCTGAGACCTTAGCTCCAAAACCAATTTCAGCATTGACAGTGTATCCACCCAATACTCCTGTCAAGCTTGTCCCCAGAATTCTTCCAACTAAAAGTCAAGTGAAGATTAATCTTATGGTACTCACACAACTTTTTACTGAATTGACAAAACTTGCCAAAACTAGAATTACCCCATTCAGGTCTTACATAGGGGGAAAAGGTTTTTGAGCCAAACGAAAGATGTTACCCATGAAGTTATTCCATTTTTACAAAACTCTCAAAGAACACTTTGTTGGGAGTTCAACAGCCCTCTTTAAATCAGTTAAAGTAATGGAAGAAATTTTTGATCAAATGGAATAACGAAGTGGACATGAATACTGTAGACAAAGCAATGTGTGAAATTGAAAAGAAAAACCTTCTCTTGAAAATGAGAATCTGATTTAATTGTTGTCGACTCAACTGCTGTATGATGGGAATAAATCACGTTGTCTAGAACTTGAAGCTGGGAACATGTCTAAGTTCATGATGAGGTCAAAACTATTATTTAAAACTTGAAAAGGAATACCTAAATTTGCAATTAAATTATCAACATCTTCAAGAAAGTTTTGATTATAAAAATTCACAAGCATCACAGGAAGCTCCTGATTTTAACTCATTCTTTAAAATCAAGAATCTCGAACATCAGATTAAAGAAAAAGATAACGTGATTCGACACTTGAAAGATCTAGTCGCTAGTGTGAATGACAGAAGTCGTGAGCCTTATAATGCTGTAGATGTCACTGCTCTTATTGAACAAAATGATTGCGATAGAGTAGAACTAGAAAAGGTCAAACAACATTACAAGGAATTGTATGACTCAATTAAGATCACGCGTGCTCACACAAGTGAAAAGACATCTACCATGTTGAATGAGATTGAGAGTCTAAAAGCTCAATTGTGAAGCAAAGAGCCTTGTTTCACTGTGATTTGTTCAAACCAATTTCTTGCTCCTGGCATGTATTCCATTGACGTTAAACCCATCCTCTATCCTTAAGAACAATAGGAGTGCTATTTACATCTATATCAGCCATCTTAAGGAGAGTGTAGAAACAGTTAGGGAGATTGTAGAGGAAGCTAGAGTAGTTAAACCACTGGATAGTTCACTTAACTATGCTTGCCCACCCATACACTAAGTAATTCATGAATTGTTAGATATGATGTGATTGGGCACTTGCCCAAAAAGTTTCAATGAAAGAGATAACAAGGCTCCCTCTACCCCTGTTCCTAGGAAAAAGCAAGTTACGTTTAGTGATAAACCAGGAACTTCTTCTAGCAACACACAGAAACACAAAGTGCACCAGAGAGTTCAACTGACTAATATCCATGTGCTTCCCTCTACAGGAGTAAACGATTCCACTGAAGCAAGCGGGTCAAAGCCTAGAAGCAATACAAAGAAAAATAGGATCCTGCCTGCTAAGAAGGAGAATAAGAAGGAAGTAGAAGTACGCCTTAGGACAAATAAGTCAGTTTGGACAAAAGTGAATCGGGTTGATTCTAGCATTAGCTCTAAGCGTGTTGTAATTAATTCGAATTCTGAATCTGTAAACTCTGCAAGTCATGGAATGTGTGTTGTTAATATCTTGAATTCTGTGAATGCTACCCCCACCGTTAGAATTGTCTTGAATAAAGAGAAAACAGGATCTGGAAAACCAAAAGGCAAACGTCTTATAACAGTTTGTCCACGACCCAACGGGTTTGGAAAGGCTTACGGGTAAAAACTATTTGCAGATATTGGTTCTCTATGGAAGGACCCACAGGAAAGAAACTCAAACTTAGGAAAACTTGAGTGTGGTTTCTCATGGAGACCCACAGGGAAGAAATATGCCTTAGGGAAATATGCCAGTTAAACTAAGCTTCTCTTCTGTGAAATGTTCTACACTATATATGCTAACCAACAGGTCCCCCACAAAAATTGGGGAACCGAAATTCAAAGCTCTCCTAACTCGACTGTTTCAAATGGCAGGGCGTACAGGTCCTGCTTTGTATCTGGACTCAGGCTGTTCAAATCATATGACGGGAATCGTTCAAAGCTTATGAATTTTGTGGAAATTTCATCGAGTCAGTCAGTTCGGGCATGATCACTTAGGCGCTATCAAGGGTTATGGAGATTATGTATGAGTGTCAGTGTGGATCTTCAAGAGTATACTACGTGGAGGTACATGGACTCAATCTATTCTCTGTAGGGCAATTTTGGATTCCGAGGCTTGAAGTGCCTTCAGAAAGCATACTTGCTTGTTTCGTGATATTAGGGTACAGTATCTTAAAATGGGTAGTCGTGGCACCAATTTGTTCACGATATGATTGATTGAATGTGAAGTCTTCTCCGATATGATACTTGTTGTCCAAAGCTTCCAAGTCCTAATTCAATTGGTTGGGCACGTCGTTTAAACCATTTAACTTCGGCACGATAAATTGATCTTGCTCGAAAGATATGGGTTGGTCTACCTTAGACTGAAAGTTTGAAAAAGGATCCACTTTGCTCAGCTGTAAACTTGGAAATAGCTAGAAGTTCTCCCACCGGTCCAAAATCTGAAAATTAGACAAATATGGAAGTTCTTCATACTTCACTTGGATCTGTGTGGTCACTGGAGGTCCAGAGCTTAAAGGAAAGAAATACATCTTCAGTCATCGTGGATGACTATTCAAGATTCACATGGGTTTAAAATTCTTGAGGTCAAAAGGATGAAACTCGAGTTGTCACAACTTTCTTAAGCAAATACAGGTTGGCCTCACAAAACGTCAGATTCATCCGCACAGAACAGTACGGATTTCGTCAACAAGTTATGTCTAATCATACTATGAAAGGTGTTGGCATATGCTTCTCAAAAGTCTGTTCCGAGAACTCCTCAACAAAACGCGTTGTTGGAAAGACGTAATCGTACATGGTAGTAGCAGCACGTACAATGATGATATTCTTCGAAAGTCCATGTTTCTCATGGGCAAAAGCTGTAGCCATGCTGTTACACCCAGAAACCGATCACTAAGTCATTCTCGACATAACAAACACCTTATGAGCCTTGTGCATGATAAAAGCCTGTCTTACATTCTTTCGAGTATTTGGTGCTCTGTGCTATCCTTACAATGATAGCGAAAAAAATTCATTTATTTTATTTTTTTTATTAAAATCTTTTTATTCTTTTAGGAAAATTTTAAGCAAAAACTGACATTGGGATTTTCGTTGGGTATGCTCCTAGCAGGAAGGGCTATAGAATCTACAACAAGAGAACTCATCGATTAATGGAAACAATTCACGTCACATTCGATGAGATGCATCAGTCAATGGCTCCTGTACGCATCAGTTCAGGACCCGAGCCTATCATGATGACCCCTGGACAACTCAAATCAGGGCTCGCTCCAACCGATAAAGAGCTGGAGATGTTATTTCAACCAATGTTTGATGAACACCTTGAACAATCACGAGTCAATGAACCAGTACCTTCTGCTACTGAAATTAACGCTCACGTTGTTCCACCAGGTACATCCTTGTCTTTAACGATTGTCAAGTTTGCACCGCGACAAGTGCTTCATCGTCAACATCCGATATACATCATCCAGTCCAACATCAAGAACTTGCAGAAGAACCCACTCACGAAGACACCCCAATCAATCACGATGTTCTTCATCCTTCACATAACCTTGATACTGGAGATCCAGGTTCGGCACAATCATCATCTGGGAATGTTAATTCAGCAGAACCTATCCAAGTTAATTACCCTCCAGATCATCTCAGAAGATGGACCAAAGATCATCCTCTGGATAACATCGTTGGCAATCCCTCTCGTCCTGTATCTACCAGAAAACAGTTAGCATCCGATGCTTTGTGGTGCTGTTTCCATACTGAACTGTCCAAAGTCGAACCCAAGAACTTCAAAATGGCCGTGATAGAAGACTGCTGGTTTCAAGCCATGCAAGATGAAATTCACGAATTTGATCGACTTGAAGTATGGGAATTAGTACCTCACCTAATCTATGTTATGGTTATCCAATCCTAAGTGGATCTACAAAGTGAAGCTTGATGAATATGGTGATGTACTGAAAAACAAAGCTCGGTTAGTTGCAAAGGGATATCGTCAGGAGGAAGGTATTGATTTTGAAGAATCGTTTGCTCCAGTTGCACGGATAGAGGCCATCAGAATATTCATTGCCAATGCGGCAACCAAGAACATGATCATCTACCAGATGGATGTCAAAACTGCTTTTCTGAATGGTGATCTTCAAGAAGAAGTCTTTGTCAGTCAACCTGAAGGATTTGAAGACCAGGAAAATCCTACTCACGTCTATCGTCTGAAGAAAGCTCTTTATGGGCTAAAGCAGGCACCAAGGGCGTGGTATGACACCCTCTCAAAGTTCCTGTTGGCCAACAATTTCTTCAAGGGCGCCGTGGATCCAACGCTATTCACACGCAAATCAGGCAAACATATTCTACTTGAAATATACGTAGATGACATCATTTTTGCCTCAACAGATCATAATGCGTGTAACACTTTTTCAAACGAGATGAGCTCCAAATTTCAGATGTCGATGATGGGACAAATGTCGTTTTTCTTAGGACTACAAGTTTCTCAAAGTCCCAGAGGCATCTTTATTAACCAAGCAAAATATGCTCTCGAAACCTTAAAGAAATATGGAATGGATCTCTCTGACCCTGTCGATACACCAATGGTGGATCGATTGAAACTGGACGAGGATCTCATGGGGATTCCAGTTGACCAAACTCGATTTAGAGGAATGGTTGGCTCCCTAATGTACCTTACAGCCAGTAGACCCGACCTTGTATTCGCTGTTTGCATGTGTGCTAGATATCAGGCTAAGCCTACCAAAAAGCACTTTGAAGCTATCAAACGTGTCTTTCGGTACTTGAAAGGAACCATTAACATGGGTCTTTGGTATCCGAAAGACAACGCCATGTCCACAACAGCTTATGCAGATGCGGGATTATGGCGGGATGTCAAGATTCAAGAAGAAGTACGTGGGGGAAGTGCTCAGTTTCTTGGAGATAGATTGGTTAGCTGGTCATCAAAGAAGCAACGAAGCACGGAAATATATACGAGGCTGAATACTCGCCTTGTCTGATGTTGTGCTCAAATCTTTTGGATGCGATCCCAGCTCAAAGACTACGGATTTGATTTAAATAAAATCCGTTGTACTGTGATAACCAAAAAGTGCTATTGCTCCTGTGCTGGGTAACATAACGTCCAGCACCCTCGCTCTAAACACTTGACATACGGTCACCACTTCATCCGAGAGCAAGGGAATTAGAGTGGTTTAAACTTACTTCGTGGAAACGATTTATCACTTGCAGACATCTCACAATGCAGTACCAAGAGGATACGGTTCAATTTCTTCTTCACGCTAGGCATGAAGAGTTTGACCTGGAAACTCTCAAACGTCTTCAAGAAGGAGAGGATGAGTAAACCAAATGCCTTCATGTATCCTTTGTTCATAGTAAAAAATAATAATAATAATAATAATAATAATAATAATTAAATCATTATTATTTAAAATTATTTATTAATAAGTCTAATAAAATACTTAGGATATATTTTAAGTCATTTGGAATTACTAAAAGGCTTGCAATTACTTCAAATTGCAACCTGATTTAATGTCTGGGCATGGATTACTTTATATCCCATTGCTTTATGGAGTGTAGAGTAATACATGGTGATGGGGGAGCTGTTCGCTTTGTTACCACCTAACCTGATCTTTATCATCTCAATCATCGATAAGCTCTTTCAATAGAAACGGGTCTTGTTTGAGTGGGAGAGTGAATGTGAAAAAAATCTAGGGTTATAAAAAGACTGTGGGTTGCTATAAAGTCTAATCTTAGTGATGGTTGATGTATTCTTAATGGGTTTAGTATTTGAAGGGGTGTTAATTATTTTAACTAATGGTCCAAAGTTATCTATTGTTGTAATGTTTAGGTGTAAAAAGCATTGTCTTTGTTTTCTAGCCTTATTAACCAATAGGGCTAAGTGGCAATTGCCTAATCTTAGTAATGCCTTAGAAATACTTAAAACAAGAAATAAAAGAAGATGGAAACCAAAGGGACCAAATCTGCCAAGTATGTAACTTAGGAGTATAAAAAGGCGGCGAGTTGCCATTTGGTCAAAAGTTTCAAAAATCGGTCAAAGTCAAAACAATCTCTCTCTCTTTCACGCAACGCGCCTGCCTTTTTATACTCCTAAGTTTACATATTGGCAGATTTGGTCCCTTTGGTTTCATCTTCTTTTCATTTCTTGTTTTAAGTATTTCTAATGAATTACTAAGATAGGCACTTTGTCCAACTTTAGTCCCTATGGTAATAAGGCTAGGAAACTAAAGAGCAAAATGCATTTTTTACACCCTAAACATTACAACAATAGAAACTTTGGACCTTTGAGTTAAAATTAATTAACTCCCCTTCAATATTAACCCATTAGGAATACAACAACCATCTAAGAATTAGACTTTTTATAGCAACCCACAGTCTTTTATAACCCCTTAGATTTTTTCACATTCACTCTCCCCCTCAAACAATGACCCGGTTTCTATTGAAAGAGCTTAGTAGTTCGTGATGAGATGGAAAAGATCAGGCGAACAGCTCCCCATCACCATTGTATTACTTCCTACTCCCATAAGCATGGATATAAAGTAATCCCATGCCCAGACATGAAACAGGTTGCAAATTTGCAGTAATTGCATGCATTTAGTATTTCAAATGATTAAAATATATCACTAAGTCATTGATTGTATTTTATTAGACTTATTAATAAATAATTTTAAATAATAATGATTTAATTATTATATATTTATTTATTTATTATTATTATTATTATTATTATTATTATTTTTTTACTATGAACAAAGGATACATGAAGGCATTTGGTTTACTCATCCTCTCCTTCTTGAAGACGTTTGAGAGTTTCAGGGGTCAATACTCTTTTTGCCTAGGCGTGGAAGAAGAAATTTGAAAACCGTTCTCTTGGTAATGCTTTGGTGAGGATGTCTGCAAGTTGATAATTCGTTTCCACGAAGTAGAGTTCAACCACTCTATTTTCCACTTGCTCTCGGATGAAATGATGCCGTATGTCAATGTGTTTAGAGCGAGAGTGCTGGACGTTGTTACAGACAGAGCATAGCCACTTTTGTTTCACAGTACAAAGGGAAATTTTATTAAAGTCAAATCCGTAGTCTTTGAGTGGGAAATCGCATCCAAAGATTTGAGCCACAACATCCAGACATGGCGATGTATTACAGGCTCTGTAGTTGTTATTGCCGTGCTTCGTTGTTTCTTTGAATGACCAGCGTAACACAATCTATCTCAAGAAACTGATGCACTTCCCGACGTATTTTCTTGAATGCTTGACATCCCGCATAATCCGCATTTGCAATAAGCTTTAGTGAATGGCGTTGTCTTCGGATACCAAAGACCCATGTTATATGGTTCCTTTCAATTAGTACCGAAGACACGTTTGATAGCTTAAAGTGCTTTTTGGAGTAGGTTAGCTGTATCTAGCACACATGCAGACAGCGAATACAAGGTGGGTCTATGGCTGTAAGGTACATTAGGGAGCCAACATTTCCTCTAAATCGAGTTTTGGTCTAACTGGAATCCCATGAGATCCTCGTCAGTTCAATCGGATCCTCCATGGTGTATCGACAGGGTCGGAGAGATCCCATTCAAATATTTCTTTAAGGTGGTTTCGAAGAGCATATTTTGCTTGGTTATCCTAAAGATGCCTCTGGGACTTTGAGAAACTTGTAGTCCTAAGAAAAAGGACAATTTTTGGTCCCATCATCGACATCGGAAATTTGGGAGCTCATCTCGTTTGAAAAGTGTTTACACGCCATCATGCATATCTGTTGAGCAAAATGATGTAATCTAACGTGTATTGAAGTTAGAATATGTTTGCTGATTTGCGTGTGTGATATGTTGGATCAGTTGCCTTGAAGAAATTGTTGGCCAACAGGAACTTTGAGAGGGTGTCATACCACGCCCTTGGAGCCTGCTTTAGCCCATAAAGAGTTTCTTCAGAACGAATAGACGTGAGTAGGTTTTTCCTGGTCTTCAAAATCCTTCAGGTTTGATGACAAAGACTTCTTCCTTGGAGAATCACATTCAGAAAAGCAGTTTTGACATCCATTTGGTAGATGATCTCATGTTCTTGGTTGCCGCATTGGCAATGAATATTCTGATGGCCTTATCCGTTGCAAACTAGAGCCAAACGATTGCTTCAAATCATTCCCGTCTCTGAGCGATATCCCTTGCAAACTTAACCCGAGCTTTGTCTTTTCAGTACATCAACCAATTCATCAAGCTTCACTTTGTTAGATCCACTTGAGGAGTGATAACATACATAGATTGGGTGATTGATACTATTTACCATGCTTCAAGTCGATCAAATTCGTGAATTTCATCTTGCATGGCTTGCAACCAGCAGGTCTTCTATCTTGTGCATAATTATAACGGCCATTTGAAGTTCTTGGGTTCGACTTTGGACAGTTCAGTATGGAAACAGCACCACAAAGCATCGAATGCTAACTGTTTTCTAGTAAATACAAGACGAGAGGGATTGCCAACGATGTTATCCAGAGGATGATCTTTGGTCCATCTTCTGAGATGATCTGGTGGGTAATTAACTTGGATAGGTTCTGCTGAATTAACATTCAAGATGATGTTTCTTGTGCGAACCTGGATTCCAGTATCAAGGTTATGTGAAGCATGAAGAACTCGTGATTGAACGGGTGTCTTGTGAGTGGGTTCTTTCCTGCACAGTTCTTGATGTTGGACTAGATGATGTATATCGGATGTTGACGATGAAGCACTTGTAGACGGTGCATCTTAAGCAATCATTGTAGACAAAGATGTACCTGGTGGAACAACTTAAGCGTTAATTTCAGTAGCAGAAGGTACTGGTTCATTGCCTCGAGATTGTTCAAGGTGTTCATCAAACATTGGTTGAGATGAAATAACATCTCAGGATCTTATCGGTTGGAAGCAAGCCCTGATTTGAGTTGTCCAGGGTCAAAGTGATAGGCTCGGTGTCCTGATTGATGCTTACAAGAGCCATTGACTGATGCATCTCATCGAATTGTACGGAATTGTTTCCATTAATCGATGAGTTCTATTGTTGTAGATTTCTATAGCCACCTTCCTGTAGGAGCATTACCCAACAAAAATCCCAAATGGTCAGTTTTTGCTTAAAATTTTCCTAGATTTTCGCTATCATTTGTAGGATAGCACAGAGCACCAAATACTCGAAAGAATGTAAGATCAGGCTTTTTATCATGCACAAGCTCATAAGGTGTTTTGTTATGTCGAGTATGAATTAGTGACTTCCGGTTCTGGGTGTAACAAGCAGTGGCTACAGCTTTTGCCCATAGAAACATGGGAGCTTTCGAGAATATCATCATTGTACGTGCTGCTTCTACCAGTGTACGATTACGTCTTTCAACAACGCCGTTTTGTTGAGGAGTTCTCGGAACAACTTTTGATGAAATATTGCCAACACCTTATAGTATTTAGTCATAACTTGGTTGACGAATTCCGTTCTGTTATCTGTGCGGATGTATCTGACTGTTTTGTTGAGCCAACCTTTATTTGCTTAAGAAGTTGGTGACAAACTCTTGGAGTTTCATTTTGACCTAGAATATTACCATGTGAAATTGAATAGTCATCCACGATTGACTAAGATGTATTTCTTTCCTTTAATGCTCTGGACTCTCATTGACCACACAGATCCAGGTGAAGGGTTGAAGAACTTCCATTTTGTATTTTCAGATTTTGGCGGTGGGAGAACTTCTTGCTTTTTCAAGTTGACAGGTGAGCAAAGATGATCCTTTTCAAAACTTCAGTCTAGGTAGACTCAATACCAGATGTCTTTTGAGTAAGATCATTTATCGTGCCGAGTTTAAATGGTTTTTAAACGACGATGGCCACAACCGATTTGGACTTGGAAGCTTTTGGGACAACCGCATATCGGATGAAGACTTCATCATTTCATCAATCGATATCGTGTTAACAAAATTGGATTGCCGCACGGACTACCTTTAAAGGATATCTGTACCCTTAATATCACGAACAAAGCAAGATGCTTTTGAAGGCCACTCAAAGCTCAGAATAACCAAAAATTGCCCTACAGAGAATAGATTGTGTCCAAGTCACCTCCACGTAGTATACTCTTGAGATTCACCACTGTCACTCATAAAATAATCTCCATAAACCTTGATCAGCTCCTAAGTGATCATTCCGAATCTGGATGACTCGATGAAATTTTCCACAAAATTCATAAGTTTGAATACGAATCCCCTCATATGTTTTGAACAGGCCTGATTTACATGTGTCCAGATACAAGCATGACCTGTACGAACTGCATTTGAAAACAGATTCGCGTGTGGGAGGTTGGAATTTCGGTTCCCCAATTTTGTTGGGGACCTGTTGGTAGCATATAGTGGTAGAACCTTTCACAGAAAAGCCTTAGTTAACTGGCATATTTCCCCTAGGCAAATTCTTTCCTGTGGGTCTCCATTGAGAACTCCACAATCAAGTTTCTAAGTTGGAGTTTCTTTCCTGTGGGTCTCCATTGATTAACCAATATCTGCAACATAGTTTTCCCGTAGCTTTCCAACCCTGTTGGGTTCTTGGACAAATCTGTTATCAGGGACCGTTTCCTTTAGGTTTCCAGATCTGTTTCTCTTTATTCAAGACACAATTCTAACGGTGGTGGCGTTAGCATTCACAGAAATTCAAGATATTACAACAACTTCCATGTACTTGCAGAGTTTACAGGATTCAGATTCGAATTAATTACAACCGCTTAGCGCTAATGCTAGAATCAACCCGATCACTTTTGTCCAACTGATTATTTGTCCTAAGGAGTACTTTCTCACTCTTGCTTATTCTCCTTCTTGCATGGCAGGATCCTATTTTTCTTTGTATTGCTTCTAGGCTTTGACCGCTTGTGCTTCAGTGGATCGGTTTACTCCTGTAGAGGAAGCCAGGGATATTAGTCAGTTGAACTCTCTGGTTGCACTTTGTGTTTCATGTTTTTTGTTTGTGTTGTAGAAGAAGTTCCTGGTTTATCACTAAACCGTAACTTGCTCTTTTCCCTAGGAACAGGGGTAAGGGAGCTTGTTATCTTTTCTTTGAAACTTTTTGGGCAAGTCCAATCACACATTCTAACTAATTCATGAGAATATTAGTGTTTCGGCAAGCATAGTTAAAGTGAACTCTCCTTCCCCCCCCCAAGTGTTTTAACTACTCTAGCTTCCTCTACAATCTCCCTAACCGTTTCTACACTCTCCTTAAGATGGCTGATATAGTTTAAATGAGCACTCCTATTGTTCTTAAGGGGATGAGGGATGGGTTTAACGTCAATGGCATACATGCCAGGAGCAAGAACTTTTGGTTTGACATAGTCACTAGTGAAACAAGGCTCTTTGCTTCACAATTGAGCTTTTAGACTCTAAATCTCATTCAACATGGTAGATGTCTTTTCACTTGTGTGAGCACGCGTGATCTTAATTGAGTCATACAATTCCTTGTAATGTTGTTTGACCTTTTCTAGTTCTACTCTATCGCAATCATTTTGTTCAATAAGAGCAGTGACATCTACAATTTATAAAGGCTCTTCACGACTTACTGTCATTCACACTAGCGACTAGATCTTTCAAAGTGTCGAATCACGTTATCTTTTGCTTTAATCTGATGTTCGAGATTCTTGATTTTAAAGAATGAGTTAAAATCAGGAGCTTCCTGTGATGCTTATGAATTTTTATAATCAAAACTTTCTTGAAGATGTTGATAATTTAATTGCAAATTTAGGTATTCTCTTTCAAGTTTTGAAATAAGTTTTGACTCATCATGAACTTTAGACATGTCAGCTTCAAGATCTAGACAACGTGATTTTTCCACATCATACTGCAGTTGGAGTCGACAATCTATTTTACAATAGATTCTCATTATCAATGAGAAGGTTTTCTTTTTCAATTTCAGGCACTTGTTGTCTACAGTATCTTGTCCACTTCGTTATTCATTTGATCAAATTTCTTCATTTCTTTAAATTATTTAAAGAGGCTATGTTTGAACTCAACAAACGAGTTCTTTAAGAGTTTTGAAAAATGGAATAACTTCAGTGAGTGGTAAACATCTTTTCGTTTGCTCAAAAACCTTTTTCCCCTATGGTAAGACCAGATGGGTAATTCTAGTTTTGCAAGTTTTGTCAAATTCAGTAAAAAGTTGTGTGAGTACATAAAGATTAATCTTCACTTGACTTTTAGTTGGAAGAATTCTGGGGACAAGACTTGACAGGAGTTGTGGTTTGTGGATACACTGTCAAATGCTGAAATTTGGGTTTTGGAGCTAAGGTCTTAGGCCTTTTTTCTGTTGTTGTCATTATGGACAAAAAAGACCAAAATATCTGTTCTGGGGTCAGATTTCTTTGGGGAGCAAAGGTTGCAAGAAGGTTCTCTTTTGAGTAATGGGGGGGGGGGGCGGGGCAATCCTAACTTTATTTTCCACACATAGAGGGCTTTGCATTTTCAACAGCATTCTATTCCTAGTTATCTCAGCTAACTCACGCTTATCCTCTGAGTCATGTATGACAGTGGGTGTATGATTGGTTTTTTAAGTGGACAAGTACATGACATTATACAGAGCAGACTGAGCTTGCTTTGCACGGCAGAGGACATATGGGATTTTGTAGCCTATTGCTACTATGTGCTTTTCATCATAATATGATTTTGGGTTTACCAACAACTGTGAATGGTTTGAACAGACTGATCCTGTTTGTATAATCTATCCTCAATATTATCTTTTAGCCTTTTTTAAGTCCAAAAACTCTTCAAGGGTTTGTTTCTTTTTGTTTGAAATTCTTTTTCAAAAGTTGTTATTCCTCTGTCTTTGACTTATAATGGTCAATGTAGAACTACGGAGTATTTGTGCCTGAATGAAGTTAGATTTTAAAAGAGTTTCTTCCTATTTCGGTCTGAATATTATTCTCATTTGGTTCATCAATTTTCGTTCTCTATCAGATAATTCAAACTTTGCCCGTTGATTCATATTCTCGACCAGTTCCCTTATATCTCGCAAGTTCATGAGGTCACTTGAGTCATTCAATTTCCTGTCTGGCTTATTTGCTAATCTACTTGTTCACCTGTACATGCATTTCATAGAGTATAGACATTAGTGCATCATGTTCGTACAAGAAGACTGCATTACATTGTACAACATGTCTTCGGTTGTCTTCCACATACTGATCATACGAATATATATTATTCACTCGTATAGTCATCATCAGAGTCAACAAGTAGTTGTGTTTGTACGTCGTTTTTGCATCTAGTTGTGTACTTCATGCTACTGCATTCATATGATCTTACAAATGTATCATGATCTTGTACCTCAAATGGATTATTCGAGTCATATGAGTGTCCCGCTTCATCGTAGATTGGATCTTCAGATATGAGATTTGCCATGAACATGGTCTGTGAAGTGGGACCCTCATCAACATCAGAGTCGAATGCATCACATTCATCAGCTTCAAAAATATGGTCCACATTGAGTGCCAAATCATTCTCGTTGAATCTTTCCACATCATCCATCAATGTTGGTAACCTATTCCCCTGCAAAGAAACAAGACGTCTCTTCATCCCGTACTGCTCCACTCTCTGGGCTTACATTAGTAGCAGCTTGTCTTGAAGTAGTCTGCATCTTGAGTCGTTTGGCCTTGGCATTCACGTGTTATGTGCCTAGTATTAAGTTGTAGCACTTGATTCGGGTTCGCTTGACTAGGGATTAATCATGCCTCTCTCTGTTCTGAGCTCCTACATTTCCCGACTTACACATTCCTCTTGTATTGTTTTATCTGGAAATGGTTCTTCCTTGATTAGTCGCATTGTATTCTTCCACGGACTTCTTGAACCACAATTTCCCGTCTTGGAACCATAGCTTGGTTCCTTGCACTTAGACGAAGCTCTAAAGTTGATTGTTAGTTTGGGAAGATTGATCTGTACGATTGAGTGAGGAGGGCACGTGTGTTGGATAAACTTTCAATCAAGTTTTCTGTTGAGGAACTTCCTGAGTCCAGTTGAAAGTTGTCAGCTGGAGATGGTTCTTTTATGGGTTGAGGAGATTTAGATGATTGTGTTGGATACTGCTGAACTGAGGCGTCCAACACTAGTGCCAAAGGATCATTATTTGGTTGACCGAACCTTTCCTATAATGCTGATCTCATTTGCATGCACCTCATGTTGCTTCAGTAGGCATACAACTGATCACAGTTTGACTCTTTCAAACCTCTGTTAAGTTTGACTTCAGTTATGAATCTACTCCACTCAGGCAACATGTTGTTCACAAACTTTGAGTTAAGCTGCATCCTGGACATGGTCATCTTGATGTTTCTCATGTCATTAATGAGCTTCGTAAACCTAACTAGTTATCCATTGAAATGGTTTCTATTGGATTTGACGGAACGGTGTCCAAATTCATCGTATAACTGATGATTCCTATGTCATCCTTTGTTAACTCGAAACCTTCCAGATCATCTTCACGGTTTTCCCAAATGTCTTTGGCGTCAGTTATAGTGATTGATGACGTAAGTGAGTTAGATGTCTTTGGTATACCCGGGAAGTCGGATATTGGTTGCACGGAATGTAAGCTTTTACCTTTCTTTTTCATTCCGCTGAAAGGTCGTTAAGGACTCTAGCACGTTTACAGGACCTTGTTGAACTGCACCCCAGTGCCTCAGCAATAACATCTGAGAGTTCCCATCTGATAATGGTCCTATCTTTGATGAAACTTCATAATATTTCTCCTTATTCCATTTCCTAGGACAGTACAGTCGTATACGTTGTTGCCAAGTATTCAAAGTCTTGTTTATCAAGACATTGGTGGGCTGTGTATCATGAACCGGCACACTGGATGTCTTCTTGCTACTAGACATCTTGTATTATTATGATGTGATAGTGTTTTGATCTATCATGATTAGTGAGTGTACGTTTAAAGTGGTGAGGTTAACCATAGTTCGCGGCTCGCGCTGTTTTAGTGATATTTAAATCCCGCGGTTTTGAACTATGTTTAATAATTCTATCGCACAACAAGCTCAATTCGATGCCAAAGGCCTACAACCCGCTGCAAAGAATAAAGCAACTCGACACGATGGAATTTTTCAGGCAACTCGCTGACACAAACTCGCTGCCCCAAGCAACCCGCCCGTTCGGAGGAATTAAGGCAACTTCGCTTGGTGAAAATCTTAGGGCAACTCGCCTGAACACAACTCGCTGCAAGCAACCCGCTGCGGATGAATATGTTTAATCAAACGCCGCCGTTGAGTTTACAACCGCCCTAGAGTTCGCCTTATGTGTGTGTGTGTGTGTCTAATAAAATAATCGACCCCTAGACGCTCACCTTGTCCAAACCGCTGGTAACGCAAACCGCTGTTAGTTAAACAACTGCTCTTTTGCGCAACTCGCCATCTGATTCAAACAACGCTGTGTAATTGCAAACCGCTGCTAGTAACACTCGCAGCTTGGAGCAACTCACCACCTGTTCAACGCTAGTGTAAGCAAACCGCTGTCTTAGTAACAACTCGCCGCTTGAGCAACTCTGCCACACTAACAAACCCGCGTTATTTTGTGTGTCCCAGTGAGCCGGTAATACTTAATTTCTTTCAATAATAACTAATATTTTTCGCATCACTGACTCTCAAAGCTGCGACGTAGATATTTGGCCACTCCTCCCCGCGACGAAACACGGTCGTTTTTCACTCAAAATCACCTAAAGATAACCCTTCTGAACGATTTTGACTTGATTTCTTTGCACAACACAATTACCATAAGGTAATAGCTACTAGAAAATCCCAAACTTTATCTAATTTACAAACTACAACAATTCGGCGATCTTAAAAAAACGACGCTAGTGCATTCAAAGGTAACTTTTCGATTCTAAATCAATCAGAAAAATTGCTCACATCCACACGATCTATCTTCCTTAGCTACCTGATACCAATTGTGGTATATCCTATATCATAACACGGGGTCGATTATTGGATCTGGCTAGTTTCTAAAGAGAGAAACACTTGAGAGAGAATATCTTAGAGAGAGAAAGTGTTTTCTATGAAATGAAATAATGACTAGCTTGCCTCTTTCAAAGTTGGAAGAGGCTATATATAGTACTTACAATATACCGGGTATTCGTACCCGACTTAAAACCGAAAAACGTACTATTAACTATTAAACTACGAGCAATAATAAACAGTAAAATACACGGGGTGACCGAGTCTTTTTCTAATATCTAACAATAGGTGATTACCTTGCCTCTTTGCATGAGTACACAACTTAATCCTTGATTCGACGTGTCGTAGTAAACTACAAACTCTTTGGATCCATCAGTCAATGACAATATTGGTGCATTTCACAAATTGCCCTTCAATGTATGAAAAGTTTCATCTTGTTCCTTGGCCCACTTCTACTTCTAATTCTTTTTCATGCACTCTCTCAACTGATGATAACCAGATCGAAGATCTATCCTAGAGAAATTTACGCGAACCTTGTAACTGGTCGAACAAGTCGTCGATCCTGGGGAGATTCTTGGTGGTCAGCTAGTCTAACTCTCGATAGTCTATGCACATTTGAAATGAACCGTCCTTCTTCTTGACAACATAGGTGCTCCCCACAGAGAGTGACTTGATCGAATAAAACGTATATCAAACGAATCCTAAGGGTTACGAACTATCGATTGGGTAGCAAAACGTAATATGTAATCAAAGGCTTAGGCAAACATCTAAAGGGATGATTTCACATATGGAAATAGATGCGGATCAAATGTAATAAGAATCCTTTAAAAGAAAGGATAGAATAATTGTATCGATAGAAAACGCAAACGAAAGAATCAGCGAGCGTACCACGACAAAATAAACACATAACGAATAACAATACGTATCAAGATTGATAAATGAAAAGATAGAATTTTTATACCAATAACCAACTTTACTCGAAAGAACCAACTAAATAATGTTTTTATAAAAATCAATTTATAATAATAAAGAAAGTCGTTTTAATTATAAAAAAATCATTTTTTTAAAATATTGTCTTAAATATAATCTTTATAAAATTCATTTGAATCATAGTTGTCATAAAATCCAGAGACAGTTATTTAACAGTGTATCACATCTTACCCATATAAATTACTTTAAACATCCTTTTCATAATTATAAAATTTATCAAAAACAAGCATATAATTTTTTTTATCATATCTTATTCATAAATATTATCTAAAAAATAGTTTTGTCAGTCAACCAATTATCATATTGTTTCAAAATTTATTGTAAACATAGTTTCTTAAAAAAACAATAAAGAGACATTTCCATAGAAGTGTTGTATTCATAAAATCATTTCAAAATAGTTTTCACCAAACAACATCAAGATATACTTCAAAAGGTTTTCATAATTCGACATTAATATAAAATATGTTACTCAGACAAGGACATCGTAATACCAAAAGAGATCGTAAAATACCTTAAAGACTCTAACATAATTTTATTGTTCGAAAACGAAAGAAAGTACCATGAACCATATAGTTAGAATAACTGTGAAGCGAACATACACAAGAGAAATTCATACGAAGACATCACGAACCAAAAGAAGAACATAAAGACTAATGCGTACTTACGATCAAAAGAAAACCATAGAAAAACGTCGGTACTAACATATCGCAACATGTTACGAAAACTAAAGGATATATAAAGAACGAAGTAATGATATGCACTAATATTTTAGGAACAATTAGTGCTTAAAAGAAAATTTTGATACTCATACGGGTAATCAAAACAAAAGAACCAATGGAACGTACCAATATAAAAAAAACAGATCCGAACAACCAATATTCACCAAGACGCCGAAAAGTTAGATCATCCATACCGTCATGGTACAAACAAGGGATGCTAAAATGAGGGTTGTATATCTGAGCGAATAATCGAGTAGACGAACAAACTCAATAATAGTAATAATAGCATTAACGGGTATCCGCAAGCGATAGATAGAAGGAAAACTTACTAACTTCATAACTATTCATAATACAATCGCCACCTATTATAACATCTTACTTACTACCCAACTAACTAAGCAAAACATTGAGCATGCAATCATGGTCACTAAGGGTCTTGTGTGTGATGAATTTTATAATTATGTTGGCTCACCTTAATTCTAATTGAATCCTTTCACACGGTATACTTACTTCTAGACTACACATCTCAATTGATAACGCACATTATAAGCACATATACCTCTTTGCACATCTTAATACCACTCCAATATACACAAAAAAGGATAGCTCCATCAAAGAAAAAACTTACTTGATAAAGATAAAATCGAATACGACATAAAGGAACGAAACAAGTCTCGCAGCACCTCCAAAATATGAAATATCCGAAAGAAATAATTAATAGCATCTGACGAGTAAAAAGGACGAAATAACTTATGTGCGGTCTCCTCCTTGAGTTTGACTTTGCCTTAGCAAGAGTCACTCGATCCGGCCGGGTCCAGGGCCTGCCTAACGGCATCGACAAGAGATTGAGTCGTCCTCTTCTCGACTCTTCTAACCAACCTTCTATTCGGTTCCTCAAAGGCTCCTCCTCAATTGGCTCCTCTTTTGAATCATAAGCTATCAAGTTAGCCTGTGGTCGAAATAAAAACTAAAGAAAGCGAAGGTATACAAAAACTACTAGGATAGCTAAACCACATAGATTCTATTACGGTTAGAGAGAGACATGCCTAAAATAATAAGGAAGGGTATATACTATTAGATCCCAATAATGAAGACAAATTAAGAAAAATTATAGCTTTCGTATAGCGAGAAAGTATAGTAGATACGTACATAAACACTTAAGCCCTAAAATGCAATATATGAAGGACTCCTAGGTTTATAGTCTTTAGGCTCGACACCTACTTCTCTATAACAAAGGCTCTGATACCAATCTGTCACACCCCGCCAAGGCGAAAACACGAGGCGTAACTTCATGGATATCATTACAACACAATGGTGTCAAAAATAGAGAATCACTACATGCATAACTAAATATAAAAGACACGATATGTCATGACAATACAGAAAACAAGGAACTGCATCTTGTATTAATGAAAAAGGGGTCTCATCAATACAAAGACAATGTCTCGCAAACCTATTAAACTAATAACATCCAATAATTTATGCAAACAAATACGAAACAAAAAAAAATGAGAACTTCCAATGCCAGCCTAATGGTATCTCTAGCCCTTTTTATTAACTTCAACACCTTCCCAACGCTCACCTGAGAATGATGCTTAAAAACGTCAACACAATGGTTGGTGAGAGTCATAGGTTTTACGACACCAATACAAAAGATTTAAATCAATCAATAAATTGTAGATTATAAAAAAACAAAGCATGTCAGGACAATTACTGTACTATCATATAAGCTAACATGCAAATGTAACCATAACGAGCATAGGAACGGAACGTGACCATCCAACAAGTATCAACACTTGGGTAGGAACGTTACCCCCGATCTATTAAAACCATCACTTCACATGGGTAGGAACGTTACCCCCGATCCAATATCACAACAAATGGGTAGGAACGTTACCCCCGATCTAAATTACACATAGATTTAGCACGTACATTAAATAGCTAAGTAAAGTCCACACATTCAAAATAAGGACACATAATCATAGTAATTAGAACATTTCACAATCCATTTTGCTCATTCCATCCCAATTTAAAAGCGATGTGAAAAGAGGGACTATGAAACTCACCTGATGCTCAACTACTTGACAAAATTTTGCACACAATCTAAACACAACAAAAACACAAGTTACACTCGGTTAGGCTAAATGCCCATATAGGGGGGGGGGGGGCCCAATATAACAATCATATGATGGGCTTTTAAACTTTACACTAAGTTTATAATACTTTATATACATCTCCCAAATCATTTTCATACTCTATATAACCTTAACCATTAACTTCTAACTTTTCAGTTTTAGACATAAATTTGTAGTCACTTCATGACCATAAATAAAATATTAAAACACCTAATTGATAGTTCTCCTTACATCCCGTAGCTCCTCAATGAGTTGTGAGCCACTGTGATTTTTTAGAAAAAATAATACTAAGTGGAACTATTTTATAAAAATTCATCATTACAAAGTACTCAGATTCGGATCTGAACGCACACCAAGAAGTTTGACGTCCTTAAAAATACTTAGAAAATGTTTTATCGCTATCCCTTCGAATTGGAGTTAATAGACACCTAAAATATTACCCATGATTTTTTAACCCCAATTTGAACTTTAAGTAGGGGTTTTACTCCCCGAAATCAGACCCAAATCTGACCCGAATTTACTGTTTTGACAACGTTTCTTGCAAAAATTATTTGACTAACTTCCCGACCTCAAAACCTTTCGGGACCGGACTTTTTGAAAAGTAGACTCTCTGAACTTATCAATGGACATAAGATTCATCAATTTTCATGTTACTATCATCAAGATATCATCCGATGAACAAAACCCTAAAATCTGTCAAACCCTAACTTGCAAATTAACGCGAATTAAACCTAACCAAACACACCATCGCGCTTATAATTCATCCCTAATCAATACTAATTAGTTTAATTACATTAATTTATAGATTTTATAAAACCCTAATTCCGCCACTTAATTGTTACATGAAAAACTAATGAAGATTGAATCAAAAAGGGTTTAAAAACATACCTAAAACATTTGATTTGATAACACAAATCACCACCAAGCTTTTGCTAAAAAATATATTTTTTTCTTCTTCCTTTTTGCTGACTTCGGTCGACCAAAACAAGAAAAAAAAACTGGAGTTTTGTATTTATAGACTTAATAAAAAGGGTTTAGATAATTACCTAATTAGAGTTATAATTGGAATAAAATTTTGTTTCCTTTTCCCCTTTTTTTCTCTTGACCGAATCCCACACACATACATTTTTTTTTATTATTTTTTTAATATTAGATAAGCAGACTCTAAGGAAAATTAAGCATTCAGCAATAAGCTTACATTAATAAGCTGTTTTAGACCTATGACTAAGCAGATTTTATTTAAACCTAAATTAAGCTAATCTAAACTAAGAACTAGATATATTAAGCTACAATAAAACTGAATAAGCAACAATAAGTAGGGAATAAGCACACATAAGCAACTAAAATAGAAAATAAGCTAAATAGAGAAAATGAGAGAGTACCTTTGCTCAAACAAGGACTCAAGTGCTCTTAGAGCTTATTTACAAGCTCCAGATTATCAGAGATAAGCTGGTAATAACCCATAAGCCCTTCCAAATCTGGCTTATCATCCTTATAGCTTATTATGACCTTTTTAGATTATTTGAGTAAAGTGGCTAATTCAGCTAAGCTTTTGGGAAGCTTAGCTGAATGATCAATAGCTTATAAGGTAAAGAGCTTATTTTGAGCTTATTAGCTTAATTCTAACCATTATTAAATCATTATTGCAAAATAGTAAGAACATAATTTAAAAACAAAATTAACTAAAACTGAATTTTATTAATACTCAAAGAGATTACAACTTTTTGAGACAAAAATTACATTAATGAAATGAAAATAAGCTAAAAACTACAATAAGCTATTAAACTACTGAAAACCTAGATGCTTTCTACTGTGTGATTGCACTAAAACTAAGATCCGGTGGTCTTGGTGAGTCAAACCACATGATAGCCATTTTAGTGAGAGAAAGTAAAGAGATGGAAGATGAACTTGTTATTAGATGGAAAATGGATGAAGGATACAAATGACTCCACACCAAAATAATGACTCAACCCCTCTATGGAAGCCATAGAGGGGTATATATAGCCCAAACTATACATAGTTGCCTATTCTAGTCCTCGCGTATGTGACTATGATAAACTATGGTAATTCTGTAATGTCGTCACGTAAAAGTGAATTCCCAACAATCTTCCCCCACAGGACGATTTACAGAATTACTTACAATAATTTCCAAACAAGTACATAATGATTAAGAACAAGAACTTCCATGAAGCTTCATATGCTGATGATGTCTTCTGTGATGTTTGACTTCAAGTCTGCACTCCAACATGAATCATCTTTGTAGTACTTTGTAGAAGAAATACTGTAATAGGCACAAACTAAGTAACCCATACACTTCTGGTTAAGGAAAAACTTCTGAATTAGCTTCCCCCTAATTCATGGCACATATTCTTGATTTAGAAGCTTTAAAAGCTTCCCCCCAAACTAGCAATGAATTAGATTCCCCCTAATTCATGCCACATATTCTTTATTAAGTAGCTTTAAAGCTTCCCCAACTAGCAATCTCTCTTTGAGCAGAGTTTCAATGCTTTACTTACCAAGCATAGAATTATTAAGTGCACACACGGAAACTGGTAAGGAACCATATTCAAATATTACTGCTACTTTTAAGGAATAAGCTTAGTGTATGATGTTTAGGGTAGCATTAACTGGATCAGCAAACGTTTATTCTCACGACTTTGAATAATTCTTCTCACAAACTTCCCCCTGGTAATTCAAATAATGCATATTAAAGGTCTCAAGATATCACTTACCCCCATGTGTCTCGAAGAAATGCACCCAAAAAGCATAACGTTTTTAAAGCGTGATATTCTCTGCTTGTGTGAACAATTTTGTCTTCCCGACATGGCCTAATTATAAAAATGCAGAAAGATGGCCTATGTCAAGCTTTCAAGAAAAAGAAAGGAATAGGATCTAAGGGTGAATCTTTCTTCCCCCCTTGCTGGTTTCGACATGTCGGAAATCTAGCAACACCTTTGGATTTAGCGCATTTTACTTGAGTACTTGTTAGGTTTGGGGAGGGAATAAATTATTAGCTCAGATCTTCCGGTGAGAATCAATTGCTTGATCAAATCTCTATTCTTAACCTCTCACTGGATATCATTTTTACCATACCGTACTTTGTAGGCTATTTGAAGTATACCACTGACGAAGTAAACAAGATATACCAAAACTTTGAAAATCTGGTAGAATTTCCATTTCTTGGTGACTTAGGCTGAGCTAATGTGAAAAGAACGGTTGTTTGTAGAAGAATTTGTGATCCAAGGCAAATCTCTAAGTTATCAATACCCCAACCAAAGTTTGAGGACCATCATAACCTCTTGGATTATCCACATCGTCTTAGAGTGTGACACTGAGTACTACAAACGTAAACTCCTTTAAGTGATAGTGTAACCAGGTCATCAACCCATCCACCCCTTGATGCTGGAAGAAATGATTAAATCTAAGTCTTTCAATCTGAAAAATTAAGCTCGAAGCAAGTTATCATTGAAAGTCATGCATCCAACCAACCCCGACTTCAAGATAAAATAAGAACACGCCTTCGAATATGCCACTTCATTTCTAAATTAAAGTGATACCGATTCAAACTTGTGATCACTTGAAAATTAAAATAGAATTCTTAGTCGTTTGACGTTTTAGTGAATCTTATTCGGATCGTTTTTAGTGTTATGTATCGTGTTTGTTGTGTTGTTGAAATCAATTAACGCTCACGGGATTTTACAATTCTATGACTTAAACCGTAAAAAGAATCAAACTTTTACGGGATTTTTATCTATATCAAGAAAAAAAGCGTGTATTTAAAAATTAATTGTTGGTTGATTGAATTCTTGTTGAAGTTGATGTACGTGAGCTTTTGTTAACGATTAATGAGCATTCAAAGATGAAACGGTGCACAAAACGATTCACTTGTGAGGACTAACGATGGAATCTTACCAATAAGGGACCAACGGTTGGTGTAATGTGTTTCTACTTTTAAGGGAAATTAAACACAACAAAAGGGACTAAGGTGAATTATTAGAGATTAGAGGGGGGGGGTCCAGGGGCTTGTGAATGTGACAAAATGTAAATAAGTTTAATTAATAGCAACATTTTCCCTCCAACTCTTTTTTCTACGTCTTCATTGTTTTTTATAAAATGAAAATATAACGTGTTTCCTTTTTTTCTTGCTCGGGACTTGTACGGTTTATCGAAGGTGAGAAGTGAATATACCCTCGTATGATCAGAAACGGCGACACGTCACAACGGTAAAGGTTCAAGTCTCGTAGTTTTACGTCACACAGAAAACACTGAAAAAAAATATGAAAATGATGTTAAACGAGTATAGACTTGTTATTCTCTGTGATAATTAGTTTCGGTTTTGCACTAGGTAAAACACTCTTCGGTCCACTCAAAAAATGATTCGATCGGGTCCTTCTCCATTTTGTGTTACTCGTTTTGCATGATCAAGTTTTTTTACTTCGTTCGGCTCTTGTGAATTTCACTCGTTCGATGATCAATTTTTTTCACTTCGTTCGGCTCTTGTGAATTTCACTCGTTCAATGATCAAGTTCTCTTGTGAATTTCACTCGTTCGATGATCAAGTTTTTTCACTTCGTTCGGCTCTTTCACAATGTAACTCGTTCGGTTGTAACAAAAACACTCGTTCGGTCCTTGAGAGAAATTACTCGATCGGCTCAAGAAGATGAAAAACTCGTTCTTGTTTTGAGCTTAACGAAAAACAACAAGTAAATGTGCTTCTTTGTTCTTGCACCGAGTCTTGTGGAACATGTAAACCAACTTCAAAAAAAACTTTTATAAGCTGACCAAAAAAAAATATTGACATTTTCCAAAACAAAAAAATGTTAGAATTTTGGAGACACAACACAAAAATGTTGTGTTTCCTTAGATCTAACAACACCTTTATTTGAAAAAAAACTTTATAGATAACGTTTGAGAGGAAAAAACATTTTTGTGAGGAAAACGTGGACAGAGAAATTTTTTTTCAAGTATGCTGTATACAATAAGCTCAACACCACAACAAAAAACACTAAACACAACACGCACGAATACAATACACTCCCGGTTAGCTCTTGATACCAATTGAAGATTCACTAAAACTAAGATCCGGTGGTCTTGGTGAGTCAAACCACATGATAGCCATTTTAGAGAGAGAAAGTAGAGAGATAGAAGATGAACTTGTTATTAGATGGAAAATGGATAAATGATACAAATGACTCCGCACCAAAATAATGACTCAACCCCTCTATGGAAGCCATAGAGGGGTATATATAGCCATACGCCTCTAAACTATACATAGTTGCCTATTCTAGTCCTCGCGTATGTGACTATGATAAACTATGGTAATTCTGTAACGTCGTCATGTAAAAGTGAATTCCCAACATTCATCAACTAATCTGAGCCCTTGATTCATAACCGTCTCTTAATCCATCATTTTAAGCCCTTGATTTCTTTCACGCATCAATAGCCAATGAGGGAGCTTAGGATTGCCAACGTGGTAAAGTATGCTGTCAGAGGTGTCAGGCGCTTCTAGAAGCAAAGGGAATATGTGGGTGAATGGATTTATCCTGGTGAATCGTTAAGAGTGAAAATGGGAGGGAATGGGGAAGATAAACCGTAATTAGTTTGACTTGGACTCCTCACATCATACTTATTCATAAAACACAAACCACGAAACACGAGAAAGGAAAAGGCGAGCCTCCTCACATCATACTTATTCATAAATATTATACTAATATACTATACCAGGGATAAGCATGGGTTGCCACCTACGAAGCGCTTGTTTTTGTTAACCGAGTCACGAGCCTGACTCAACCCCGAATTTAGTGGTCCATAGGGAAGGTTTGTAGATCCGGGACAACCATCGATGGTATGCCCCATCCAAAATAATGCTTAAGTCTATGACCGTTCACCATGAAGTTTGGTCTATCGGTTTGAGATAACTCAACGGTTCCATAAGGGAAAACTTGAGCAACGGTGAACGGTCCGGTCCAACGGGTTTTGAGCTTGCCCGAGAAAATCTTTAATTGAGAATTAAAGAGAAGAACTCTATCACCAACGTTGAAAACGCGGTTCTTAATCTTGGAGTCATGAATCTTCTTCGTTTTCTCTTTGTAGATTAAAGAGTTCTTGTAGGCTTGATCCCGGAGTTCATTTAATTCATTCATTTGAACTTTCTGATGATCACCCGCGATTTTAAGGTCAAAATTACAATGCTTTAAGGCCCAATGGGCCTTGTGTTCAAGTTCGATAGGAAGATGGCAAGCCTTTCCGTATACAAGCTTATAAGTAGTGCACCCGATGGGTGTCTTGAATGCGGTACGGAAGGCTCATAAAGCATCATCTAACTTATCAGACCATGAAGCTCGATTTTCACCTACGGTCCTTTCTAAGATACGTTTCAAACCACGATTTGAAACATCCACTTTTCCACTCGTTTATAGATGATACGCGGTAGAAAGATGGTAGGTAACTCCATACTTAAGCATAACTGTTTCAAATTGGTCGTTGCAAAAGTGAGTACCGCGATCACTAATTATAGCACGAGGAGTTCCAAATCGGGCAAAGAGAGATTTTAAGAATTTAACAACGACTCGGGCATCATTAGTGGGGAGCGCTTTCGCTTCAACCCATTTAGACATATAATCAACGGCCACGAGAATGTACTTGTTCCCTCAAGAAGACGGGAACGGTCCCATAAAGTCGATGCCCCATCTGAAGAAACAAAAACGTCCGAAAGAATCTCGCATACTTGAATTGCACTTTGAGGCATTTTGTCTTTTTGTGAGATTTTACCTTGACGTTGACATGAGTCACATGACTTCACCTTGTCATGGGCATCGCGATAAATTGTCGACCTATAGAATCCGGAATCAAAGACTTTCTTAGCGATGTAGTTCGCATCATGATGTCCCCCGGTGGGTCCATTATGGCAAGCCGTGAGGATATCAACGGCTTCTTGGCCATGAACACATCGTCTAATCACTTGATCAGCACAAATCCTAAACAAGTAGGGGTCGTCCTAAAAATAATGCTTAACGTCCTTAAAGAATTTTTTCTTTTGTTGGGACGACATCCCTTTCACTATAAAATTTCTCACATGGTAATTTGCAATGTCGGCAAACCACATGGTACTAGAATCACCATGAAAAGTTATCATTCCGATGGTCTCGAGAGGAAATATATCATTAATTTCCTTTTTCTCGAGATCACCTTGATGAGGATTTTCTAATCTAGACAAGTGGTCGGCCGCGAGATTCTCCGCTCCTTTTTTTTATCATGAGTAATGACATTAAATTCTTGGAGTAGAAGAATCCACCGGAGCAATCTCAGCTTAGCATCTTGCTTAGCAAGAAGATACTTTAGAGCCGAGTGGTCTGTATACACTATGGTCTTTGATAAGACTAAGTAAGGCCGAAATTTCTTGAAAGCATACACCACGGCTAATAATTCTTTTTCTGTAGTAGTGTAATGTGCTTGAGCATCCGTCATGGTCTTACTTGCATAGTGTATAGGCTGAAAATGTTTGGTCTTACGTTGCCCCAAGACTGCACCTACCGCATAATCACTAGCATCGCACATAATTTCAAATGGTAGGTCCCAATCGGGGGCAACTAAAATCGGGGCTTTGGTTAACTTCTTCTTAAGTATATTAAACGCTTCAATACATTCTTTCGAGAAAATAAATAGAGTTTCTTTTTCGAGAAGATGGGTTATCGGCCGGGCAATTTTAGAAAAATCTTAGATAAATCGACGATAGAACCCGGCGTGACCTAAAAAACTTCGAACACCTTTTACAAAAGTCGGATGAGGGATTTTAGCTATAACATCAACTTCAGCTCTGTCGACCTCAATCCCGGACTTAGAAATCTTATGGCCGAGGACAATGCCCTCTTTTACCATGAAATGGAACTTCTCCCAATTTATAACTAAGTTGGTATCTTCACATCGTTTTAGCATTTTGTCTAAATGGGTGAGGCATGACGAGAAAGAATCCCCGAATACTGAGAAATCATCCATGAATACCTCTATTGTTTCCTCGATCATATAGTGGAAAATGGCCATCATGCACCTTTGGAACGTACCCGGAGCATTACATAAGCCGAAAGGCATGCGTAAGTAAGCAAACGTCCTATAAGGGCAAGTGAAGGTGGTCTTCTCTTGGTCTTGCGGGTTAATAGGAATTTGAAAATATTTGGAAAATCCATCTAAAAAGCAATAGTATTCGTTCCTTGCTAAATGTTTTAGCATTTGGTCCATGAAAGGCATCAGGAAATGGTCTTTACGTGTGACATCATTAAGCTTTCGGTAATCAATACAAATGCGCCATCCTGTAACTAACATAGTAGGAATTAACTCATTATCTTCGTTTTCAACTACGGTCATGCCACCCTTTTTAGGCACACAATGAACGAGGCTCACCCACGGACTATCAAAGATAGGGTAAATCAATTCGGCATCAAGGAGTTTGATAACTTCCTTTTTGATAACCTCATGAATTTTCAGATTTACCCTTATTTGATGTTGAACCGCCGGTTTGAAGTCATCCTCCATTAAGATCTTGTGAGTGCAAAAACGAGGGTCGATGCCCTTAATGTCAAAAAATTTCCATGCGATGGCCCGTTTGTATGACTTAAGAACCTTTAAAAGGGTGGCCTTTTCTTCATCTTTTAATTCTTTAGAAATTATGACTGGTAATTTATCGATTCCTTCTAAAAATGCATATTCTAAATGAGAAGGTAAATCTTTAAGCTCGAGTTTTGGTGGTTCTTCGATCGAAGGCTTTGTCATAGTAACATCAACTTGCTTAAGGTCATCATTCTTCATCGGAGGAAGAGTCGAAGAAGGGTCTTCATTCAACAATTTCTCAAGGTAAAGAATATCTCCCTCTGTGTGGTAGTTAATCGTCATCCAAATTAGAATGCACATCCGGGGTATGTAGAAAAGTCTCTATTTCTTCCAAAATTAAATCTCCTCCATCAAAAGGAGTGAATGAGGGGAAAGAAGAATCAATGATAGGATCCGAAGGAGTGAGATTGCCACTCGTCGAACTATTTGCAAATTCGAGCACTTCTTGAGCATACTCCTCACAAGCAACGTCTATGAAATTGACTTGATGATCTGTTTCATCATAATGATTACGGGAGTATCTCGAAGTGTGCCCGACTTTAAACGTAATGGCCTCATCGTTGACTCGAAGAGTTAACTCTTCACCATGTACATCGATTAAAGCTCGTGACGTTCTTAAGAAAGGTCTCTCAAGGATGAGAGGAACCCGAGGATCAACATCGTAATCAACTACAGCAAAGTCGGCCGAAAAATAAAATGTTCCTACTTTTACAAAAACATCTTCGACAACACCTTCCGAATAAGCAACCGATTAGTTTTCAAGTTCGAGTGTCATGCGAGTCGGAGTGAGTTTCAGGAGCGAAAGCTTCTTCCATACGGAAAGAGGCATTAGATTAATGCTAGCGCCAAGATCGGCCAGAGCTAAGCACTCATCTAGCTCCGAAAAATCACACGGGATAAGAAACTTGCCGGGGTCTCCAAGTTTTTGGGGCAGCTTCTTAAGGAGCACCGCCGGGCAATTCTCATTTAATGGAGTACTTGCTAATTCGAATAATTTTTCCTTATTACTAAGAAGACTCTTAAACGTAGAAGCAAACTTCGGCATGTGAAGAAGAGCATCCGCGAAGCTAATATCGAAGTGTAATTTTTGAAAGATTTGAAGAAACTTCAACATTTGATTATTAGCTTTTTCTCAGAGCTTTTGGTCGTTAAGTCTTGAAGGATAAGGTATCGACGGTTTAGGATTAGACTTCAGAGCAACTTCGAGCTCCAGAATAGGAATTTGGACAACCGGAGGTTGGACGTGTGCGGTACTTTCTGAACTTGTAGTTTGCACCTTGTCCTTTGTCGCCTCGGTTTCACGTTCCACTTCCTTCGGGAGAGGAGAAGGAGTAGGTGGAATCGTAGGTCCATCATAAGCAACACCACTTCGGGTGGTAATAGCTTTCACGTCACCTCTCGGGTTAGCAACGGTATTACTAGGAAGTGATCCCGAACCCGAGGGATTTTGCATTTGTAAGAAATTGGTCATCACGTTCTTTAGCTCATTGCTCATTATGTTCCTTAACTCATTGTTTTGATTCTTCATTGAAGTCTGAAATTCATTTTTCAATTCTGTTTTCATATTGTTAATTTGATTTTGCATAGCTCTCATATTAACATCATTAGTCTTCATGTAATTCGATAAATCATTCGAAGGTCCAACTTGAGCTTGATAATTTGGAGCTTGAAAATTCGGAGCTTGATAATTG
Source organism: Tanacetum coccineum (assembly GCA_026074375.1). Taxonomy (NCBI): domain Eukaryota; kingdom Viridiplantae; phylum Streptophyta; class Magnoliopsida; order Asterales; family Asteraceae; genus Tanacetum; species Tanacetum coccineum. The sequence goes on along the minus strand of BQNB010000906.1, from coordinate 12,146 downwards.
TTGTTTCCTTGATTGAAGTTTTGCCCTCTTCCTTGATTTTGATTGTATCGGTTTTGATTATTTTGCACATTCGGTTGATTGAAACCGGGTGGTCCGAGGTAATTATTCGAGCGATAGCTAAGCATATTACGGTCACCTTGTGGTTGGTAGGAATTACCCCCCGAATTATGGTTACCCGTAGTAGCATAAGCGGCCTCTTGAGTGTAGCCATCGACGGCTGGACACTCGGTAAAAGAATGGGGACCACCACAAGTCTCGCACTTCGGACTCACAGATTTGACCGATTGTATTTGTCTCATCATATCTAGAAAATTCTTATTCATCATTTCCAATTGTCGAACAACTTCTGGACTCTCGGTAGTAGTAGTAGAAGAGATAGTTCTAGATGTCTCGTCTCGAGTTGCTGAAGTGTCCTAATGGTTATGGTGAGTGGTCATGTTCTCGATCAATTCGTAACATTCTTTCGGTGACATTTTTGCATAAAAGTTCCTCCCGCTGCAGCATTGATGGTGTCCCGATGCCTTAATGTCAAACCATTATAGAACTTATCAATTTGTGTAACTAAAAGCATATTATGGTTAGGACATCGATCAATGTACAATTTGTAACGTTCCCATGTCTCGAACAATGATTCATGCGGTTCTTGTGTAAATTTTTTGATATCGTTCCTCAATTTAGTCACCATCGAAGGAGGAAAATATTTTGAGAGAAATTTCCTCATCATTTCGTCGAAAGAGTGGATGGAATTCCTTGGAAGGAGATCATACCATGCAGTAGCATGATGCGTCAAGGAATATGGGAAAAGAGATAGATGAAGGGGGTCATCGGAGACCCCATTTTGCTTCATATGTTGAGTGACTTCCAAAAATTTGTCAATATGTCTATTGGCATCGTCGCCCGGTAATCCGTGAAATTGGCAAGTATTTTAAACTTGTTGAATCATGTGATGACGAAGTCCAAAATCCGTAGCTTGAATTGGAATCGGGGCAATTGGTTCGCCACGTCCATTTATAGATGGTTGGCACAACTCCTCTATTGATCGGGGAGTTAGCCCATTTGGTCTCACCACCAGAGGTGGACCATTATTATTAGGAGGAGGGGGTCCCGCAGGAGGAGGTCCCTGATTATTATGAGGAATGCTCATAACTTCTTCGAAGTCAAAAAGAGATGACAGTTTACCTTAATTCGTCGAATAAGACTCTCGGGGTCTCTAAGCGGAGAAAATAGATTAGAAGAAGTAGAGCAAGTGCTCATGCACTAAAAACAAGATAAGAAAAATAAGATAGAACGGAACTATTTTTGTAACCGATAATCGAACAAGTGTACCGTAGCTCTCTAGAAAACGCATAAAGAAGCGGATGAGCGGGTAAGCGCGAAGCGTTTTAAAAACCTTCTCCTTTCGGGTCGAAGTTCGTAAGATCAACCCTCCTTAAACCTCTCTTATAGTTTGTTTAAACTAAAGGTGAGCCGTTTTCACAAGTGACACAACGGTTATTTTTTGTTGTTTTTCAAATTTTTTTGTAATTTATACTTTAATAATAAAATAAATTGAAAACAAAATATTTTTGTATTTTTATAGTTTTATAAAAGAAAGTATAAAATAATAAACGATAACTTAACGGGGAAGGATCTTCAAAACACTAATCTTCAAACTTCAACACGATATTCGTTACACACCTCCCCGGCAGCGGCGCCAAAAACTTGATTCGATCAAAATAGTCTATATAAAATATATTATATATCCTAAATATCTCAAATTAGTAATAGTATAGAGAGTATCCCGTTTGATATAAAAATTGTTTGAGGACAAACAATATTCTTATCTCCCGGATGTCGTATCCTGATGAAGTGTGAATTTGAAAACCTTGTTTCGGTTTGTGATCACGTGCTTGAATATTCAAAATTTTGGTTTTTGGATTCTAAACCTAATAACGCAAAGGGAAAGCATATAAAGGCACGCTAAACTAGAAATTAAAACAATTTAAAAACCTAACGACATTTAAAAGTAATTAAAAACTAATAAACTAACTTAATTAACTAGAAATGACAAATTAAAATTTTAAAAACTCAAAATGCAAATTTCTTAAACTAAGTGACTTATAATATTTTTTAAAAGTCAGAAAATAATGTTTTGACTTTTTAATCTATTTAAAACTATTTTTTAAACTAAATAATACTAAAAATTAAATTAAAAATACTAAACTTAATCCTAAAACAACCGCTCACTTCCACAATACAGACACTACTCACGAAAGACTGAAACCAAACACTACCACGTCCACTCAATGATAAGTAGTGTCCTACTAGATAATCTCACAGTGTAAGATGCACTTCTACTAACTACAAATCGTATCTATGTTGTATTGTAGACAGTGAATATCAAACACACAAAACTAAGAATATGTCCATAATATCTTTAAGTTGCTCTAACACAACACATTTATCACTAGTCATACTACTGTTCATATAAATAAAACATTTAAAAATCGTGCTCTCTCTTCAAACTGAAGACTAGTAACAAGACGTGCATAGAGTAGAAGACTCTACTCCTAATATAACCGTCATCTAGTGTCCCAATAGAGACATCACTACTCACCTCACTAATACAGTGCCACGATATCTACTCACACACTGTATACCAATGCCGCAATCACCGCACTACCACCTACACGCTAAAAATCAATGTCTCACAAAGAATCACCTAATAATACACCTCCTAAATGACAACTATCCTATCACAAACATCAAAATACTAAATAGGCACTAGACTCCTACCGTAATACATCCTAAGGATATGAAGTCCATACCCACCGCGAGACTACTGTATCTCATGACTAATATAAGTATACTCTATCACTATGAGTCTCTTACTACTTCATCAATCTTGATATCGAACCTATACATCAAGAAGATAAAATACTCAATACTTATCCTTAGAATACACTAGAATATTGTCAAGTATATAAGATGTGTTATCTAACATCGTGTATGTGAATACAAGAGATGTTTCTAGAATGTGTGTAAATACAAGAATGCATAATACCGATATGAGTTTATCAAAAGCATTGCAATAAATTCCTACAACTTATATATTGTGAACTGCCGTCATCGACCTAATATCTCTCAATCTGAACTGTCCTCTATCATACAATATGAGAATGATATACATAAAGTAGATAGAATCAGTAGATTATAGATATCATAGAATACTAGTGTCAATGAATATGTGTCAAGTGTGATCCCTTGTCAAAGAAACAGACTAGTGTAGATTCTCTTAGAAAGACAAAAGATAATGTAGAAAGTTGTATACTATGAGATGACCAATAAGTATGTGATATAGCTCGAGGTAATTATCGTTATAGATAGTATTCTGAAAATGTGGGACACATTGATCTCCTAGAGAACACCAAGTGGTCGATAGCTATGTTGAATCACATGAGTTAGACTATCTCAGTTACACACAAGAAGAAAGAAAACGATCAGAAAGATCGCGTTGTAAGTAGGCTCGCCGAGCGTCTCTCGCTACTCTCCCTTGCACGTCGCATAGCGCGACCGCATCAAGAAGAACAATGATGTCATTAGAAAGACTACGTGTCCTCGCATGTGCAAGATCACACGCCTGTACGCTCTCTCTGTACTACTTATTTTTTTATCACTGAAGTGCTACGTAGCCAGTTGTGTTTGAAAGGTGATGATATAAGGCACGCATAGAAATATAGATACCTTCTCGCATACCTCACATCATAAGTGAAAGTCCATCTTATAGAATCTCATACCAAGACGCCAGTTTTTGATCCTACGATCTCTACGCCACCTCTCCTCTCTGCTCGACCGTGAGTGTGCATCTCGCATAGAGATACCTATCCATCATGTGAGACGAGCTCATCGCTGCTGTATCAGACACATGTCACGCTATTCTCTATATATATATGCAACTTCCGATCACTATATACTTCATAGTGTGTGACGCACTTTCGTCGCAATATACGCACACCAGTGTTGAGTATACTCACAGCATGATAATAATACAACTCATAAAACTCTGTAGAGATGAGTGTGTGTTATCATCTCGCAACGCAATTACCTCATTCTGCTTCCAACTTAGCTCCCCAATGCAATAGCCTGTCAAAGATACATATGACACTCTCTAGAGCAATATACTACCACCTAAGCAGCACCTATACCTCTGTGAGTATCTACCGTGATCGTCTGTTACAGACGTTGCACACTCACTTATATATAATACACACTTAACCACCTGTAGACTTAAGTGACTTTAGTCAGTGACTATGTGTTAGTGTTCATACTAATAGGCATAAAGGATATATCGCAAGACATACATTGCTCAAGCCTAACATAGTAATAAAGCTAACTGTACAAATAATAAGCACTCATCATCAGCACTGAACCACACATACGCACTGCACCATCATACCTCCGATCCACCGCCAGAGACTGAACTGATACAGGACATCGTTCAACGACATACTCCTCCTTGCCGATAGACCACGACTAAACCTACTCCCGCTTTCTGACAATACCGGCTAGATCGAGCCGGCTAACAGAGAGCCTCTCATACAAACACTACTCTACAGATTCTTCGCGCCAAGATATTTTGCGATATTTACACTGCGTCTCGTTTCTCTATAAAAGACATCCACTCAAGAACTCACCTCTTCTAAGGCTAATCCACACATAAACAGCAATACCATTAGAAATCCATATCGCCTCTCTCTCTTCCTCAATATATATATACTGCATTCATCGCCAGCATCTCGAGTATATCTCCACTGCTCCTCGTATCATCTCTTAGTTACGACTCTCGTCAATCTTGCTCTACAGCATCATCTAGACTAAACTGGCTTACCGAATCTATACCATTCCGCGCGATCGTCACTGACTATCCATCTATCATGTCCGTGCTCCTCAAGAGCCTTCCACGTCTCCTTCTATGTCTAAGCCCACACACTCACCCACTTGAAGGCGACGACCTTCGCGAGCAGATCTTATCTTTTGCATATCACTGCAGAGCTTCGCTCACTCTCGGCTTCGCTCTGAGACCTCATCTCTCACAGACTCGGACCTAAATGATGCTCGTATGACGACACTCACACACACCATAATCTTGAACTCTACTCAATCCACACACCTCATAATGAAATTTATCCTATCGACATTATCAATTCTTATACATCGCACACTACTTTGATTTCACTCTATATTATAACTTGGCTGACTCCGAGCCCCTCCTATTGATTAAATAATGTAGAATAAACTTCTCAAATCCTCATTTAGCCACTTGTGAATACTAATTATAAGGCAATAAATTATCGCTTATGTTATAATAGTCTTGAACCTTAGAAAAAAGATCCGGAACATCAGATTTTGCATACTCTTAATCTGCCTTGTCCCACAAACACCCCTTTATATCATGTTTACATTAACTTTTTAAGCTAAAATAGGATCACTAATAATACCTTGAATTCGCCACTAAATAGATTACTATAAGATCTAGCATCACTACTAAAGATCGATTAGCCCACACAAAACTCCCGAAGCGAAACATCATCAGCACTTAACTCAATTAAGCTACTCTCAGTAAGCGATTTAAACTAATAAATCGACAATATTCATATAAGAACTATAATAATAAACTATTTAGATATATCTTAGCTTTTCTAAAACTAGATTAAGAGTAGAATAAGCACAACTAAGCAACAAAAAAAGCAGATAAGCAGTTTGATAAGCATGAACAATTAAATAAGCTCAAGAAGTGAAAAAGTGACAGTACATTTATTACCAGATATACATGGATCTAAATTGCTCAAAGAGGCTTAAATCTAAAAGTTGCTTAACGAATAAGCTCCGAATAAGCCCTATAAGCCCTTTTAGATCTAGCTTATAATGGATTATTTAATTTTTGAGTAGATTTGAATGAATGCCTATTCAGTTTAGCTTTTAGAAAGCTAAACTGGATAAAAACTAGCTTATTAGTAACAGAAAGCTTATTGAGCTTATTAAGTAGTATATAAACAACATTTTTAAGCTAATTTGTATTAAGAAACATTGGAATTAAAGTACCATTTTAAATGAACTGGGATTTTTATTAATATCAAAAGGGATTACAAGGCTTTTAAAAGAAATTACATCAATAAAAAGACAATAAGCTAAAAATTACACTAATAAGCTACTAAAAGCTACACCAAGCTAGATTAAAAATTACACACCCTAACTTTGTGAATTGGCTCTCTATTTATAGCAATAAGCAGAAGGTTTTAGGCCCTTGAGGAGCGTCTTCAACACCCATCCATAGCCCTTAGATCATAACAACCTTCCTATCATCCATTTTGAGCCCTTGATTGCCTCCATGTCACCAATGGGAGAGTGTAGGATTACCAGCGTGGATGGGAATGATGTTAGAGGTGTCAGGTCAAGCTTCTAGAAGGAAGGGGTGAGTGGTATATTGGTGGATTTTAACCTGTGTTCGTTAATTATGTGTGAAAATGAGAGGGAGAGGAGATGGATAAACAGTAACTTTGACCCAATCGTTTTATCATTTTGACTTTTACTCTAGTTGGGATGTTGGGCTTGGACTTTGTTTTCTTGGGCCAGGAATAGATAAAGGATTTATGGATTTAAATTTAGGCTTAAGGGACTTTATCATTAAGGTGTAAATGGGCTAACCCGGCCCATGCAATAGGTATGGGTTGGCCCACTAATGAATATGCCTTCGGCTTCGCTTTTCTCACGCTATTCCAATCTCATGCCTCGGTTTTGTCCAATTTGGCTTCATTTTTGTCCATTTTTGGTATATCCGTTACCTGCATAGTAAAATTCATAATACAAACAAATACAATATATTTTTGGTCATTTAAGCTCATTTTAATAAGGAAAAATGATATGTGATTAAACAATATCAATGATGTTAATATACGCTACCGCCCTGTAGACGAATATAGTAGTGATGCACTGTGTAGGAATAGAGAGTGAAACCTAAGATGAGTTCGAGCTATGATCTATGACCCTTTAGTCGAGTTATCAAGAATAGTCCTCCGTCCTCTGTCTCTTACCCGAGTTAGTGTCTCTAGAAGCTGTGTCTGTCGTCTGCGATCTGCTGCCCGCAACTCTCCATTCTTAGCCTGGAGTGTTGAGACCATAGTCCGTAATGTCATAACCTCAGAACTGTGCCCATGCCTGTCGGGCAACCCTAGCCTCTCTCTCAACAAATAAAGTAGTGCTGGCATGGTAGAGCCTATCTCTGCATAGCACGTTGAGCTGACCGTCGGGCAACCCTAGCCTCTCTCTCAACAAATAAAGCAGTGTTGGCATGGTAGCGCCTATCTCTACATAGCACGTTGAGCTGACCGGTCATCAAAGATCGATCACTTTGTGCATCGTCAAGTCTCTCATAAATCTCCTCTGTATCATGTCTGATAGTAGTGATAAAATCTATCACCCTCTAACTTAACTTTGCCAAAGTAGTCGGTGGTATTTCCTCTATAGCCTCAGCTGGGTCCACCCAGAAGTCAGTAATCCCGTAACCTACCTCTCTATCCGGGTCACTTCTAATCTCGACATCCAGAGTGCCAACAAAACCATAATCTGCTCTAAAACCTCCAGTAGACCTAGCAGAAACAGAAGAAGAACACTCCCCGAACTTAAATCTGAGACCGGGAGCAATGCACAACCTCTTCTAAGGTAGCAACATAGCCTCGAGAACATCCACTCTATGGTCATTAGAGGGTAAAGGTAAAGGTAATGATGATGTAAGTAATGGTATAGGTAAGATTGGTTGTGTCCCTAATGGTAGTGTCCTCGATCGAGGTGCAAGGATGCAGGTGGATTGTGCGGCAGCTCTCATCAGATCCATGGATGCTCTGGTACGTGGAAGTATGATAGGTGGTCATAATGGTAGTGGTGAGGATAAAGGTAATGGTGGTAGTGATGCAGTCCTCAATCGGATCCCAGTTGCCTTGTAGCCGAAAGGTGCCTCAGTGTATGTAGGGCTAGTAGTAGGTGGTGATGGTACAAGAAATGGTGGTGAGGGTATCTGAGGTAGTGGAGAGGATAATGAAGTGAGTGGTGATGATGGCAGAGTAGGTATGTCAAGAAGTCTGTCAACCTCTGCCTTAGATGGAAATGATATAGGTGTCTAAGCTTAGATAGACATCCTAGCAGTGGTACGATATGCTGGTGGTGGTGGTGGTGTCGCTGCGGACTCGTCAGTCTTGCATGGCTCTCTCTCCTTTGTGACAAATGAGATTTTAGCAGGTTAGTTAAAGCCTGTATAATTTATGTGTATGAGATGGAAGTACATGAGTGGTGAATCATGGTACTTGTGGAAATGAAATCATTTAAAAGCTTTGCGTAGTTTCAAATGTCGTGTACGTAATATTCTGTGTACGTACTATGTATATGTAATTCATATTATATATATATTAGTTTAGTATTTTATAGATGTAGAGTACTTTCTATTTTTAAAAATAGTTAGAACTGAATGTTAGTTTGAAAACTAGTTAGAAAGTTTAAGGTTTAGCAAAATAGTTAAAGGTTTTTACTTAGAATTAAAGTAAATGTATAATAAATAAAAGAAAAAAAATATAATTAAAAGGGTGGTTGTGTGGATCGGCCGAAAAAGGGAAAAAAGGGAAAGAATCCCAATTTGATTACAACTTATTTTTGGTAATTATCTTTTCCTAAGCTTATAAATACAAATCATAACTTAATCAAAAATCACTTTTTTTTCTCCTCTCCTCTCTCCTTGGCCGGTCGAACAACATAAAGAACAAAGGGAAACCCAAAAAATTTTAAGGTTTTGATTTTCAAGAGTTAAGTTAATGTTTTCTAAATCCTTTTTCAATTCAATTGATTTTATTTAAAGTAACAATCATTAAGGATGGATTAGGTTATTGTAAATAATATGTAATTAAGATGTTTTGATCATCAAAAATTGTTTTAGGGTTAATAATTAGGGTTTTGGGTAAGTTAATTAGGGTTAATTATGCTAAATTAAGAATAGAAATCTGGGCAGAATTTTAGGTCATTTTGCGAGAGCCATATCTCGGTCTTACGGATAGCTTTTATTGATTTTCTTGAGCCAAAAATTAACTACAAAGTCTACTTTCCAACCCAAGTGGTTTCATGAATTAAAAGTGAGTGGAAGTTAATCAAATTAATCAAACAAGATTCGTTGTCAAAACTGAGTTTTCGGGGCAGATTCTGAGTTGTGTTTGTGAGGTCAAAAACCATATCAAATCGTCTTTTTAATTAATGGGCTTGATACTGTAGCAAGTTCATTATGTTTATTAATTTCTAGAATTTTTGTATAATTTTCCTAAGTGTTTAATTGGGTCTGCTCAAGCTAAACGTTTTGAAGGTCGAATGAGGTCAAATCCTTGACACTTTGTGATGTTGAATCATAGAAGCTCACAACTTATTAGGGAGCTATGGGATGCGAGGAGAAGAACCAATTAGGTTTTTATGTATTTTATTTAGAGTCATCTTGTGACTATAAAAACTGAGTAAAAACCAAAAAGTTAAAAAGTAAAGTTTGTAAGGTAATTTGAGGTTAGCAAGTATGAGGAGTATATAGAAGAGTTGAATTAAGATAGGATATAGAGTATTCATCATTGTGATTGTTACATCGACTTGGGTGTGTGACCTAATCAATGGTAACATATGTGTGTATTGTTTTGATTAGATTATTTGCAAGATTAAGTGAAGGAATTGGAATTTGCTTTGCATCAGGTGAGTTTTACAGTCTCACTTTTTACCTATATTTTGGGATGGAAATGATGAAAATTATGTTTTTGAATTATGAACCGTGATATGTGTTTTTAAGTGCCAAACTATATGATTGCTATGTGTTATTGCTATGTGATATGAATTGTGGTAAGGCATGTGTATGTGAGGATCACATGACCTTGTGTGAAACCCGAACGGATTTAGCTAGTCAAGTGGGTCAGTCATGCGTGGAGATATTGTGTGACAGAGGGGTACGATCCACCCCAGATAAATGTGAATTTATTTTGTGATAGAATAGCAATGCATATATGTTCGTAAATGTTGTTTTTGTTGATCGTTGTGTCATAAGTGAGTCTTAAACCTGTAACTCTCACCAACAATTATGTTGACATTTTTAACATCATTTTTAGGTAAGCAAAACGTGTGAAGAGTTAGGAAATGGAGTTAGCTGGACCATAGACTTGCATGTGGAGTCTATGATTTATCTGTTTTAGTTTTCATTTGAACTTGTCATGTTTTGTTCTTCATGCATTATATGTTGGATTTTTGTTTTGGGCATTATCATAACACGCTTTGGGATCTTGAAGTTTATTGAATGTCATTTTTAGTTTTCTCTATTTTGACGCCTTGTGTTGTGATGATGCCTATTGATCATGCCTTGCGATTCTGCCTTGGCGGGGTGTGACGTCCTCAGCGGAGGGGACAAGGTCCACAACTGGAGAAGCAGCAGCAGTAGAGTCAGTCGGAGCTAGGTGCTCCTCCTTCTCCTTATCCTCCTCAGTGGCCTCCTCCTCGTCCTCGTCGTCAGCATCATCCCCTGACGAGTCATCATCATCATCATCTCCTCCATTAGCTGGATAGTCCGTGGGACCATCCTCTGACTCATCCTCTGGATCCTCCTCTGGATCTGAATCGGCAATGTAGCCCAGAGATAGGGCTATGGGTGAATCAGCAACAGCATAAGGCTGATCCTCAATGGGAACCTCCTCATCAGATAGGTCTAAGTACTCGGAGTACTCTTGTCCTGGCACGTAATCTAGAGAGAGCGGTGCCTGCTCTGGCTCCTCGAAGGTAATATTGATACAAATGACGAAGAGATTGTTAAGCTCGGAGATGAGGCAACGTAAAGAGCCGAAGACAAGTCTAACTTAAAGACTTTGCTATAAACAAAAGTGCTTACCAGGAGACAACCGGGAATGCTATTTCTTCTTTTTTATCAAGTCTGTCTTCCCAGATTCTTGATACGGCATATCCAATCTTAATGGATACGGCGTATTGATTGTTTGGACGTTATCCAGTCTTTTATTTTTCTGCATTTAAACATTATTGTCAGGTTATCTATACGGCTTATTCATGAATATGATACGACGTATTTAGTAATCTGACTCATACCTTAGATACATTTTACAGGTCTTAATATGGCGTATCTTGGTTTTGGGATACGGCGTATCGACTTCCAATACAGTTTTTTATTTTTGTTTTTTGTTTTCTAACCGTCAAAATTGCATTGGTTTTTCCTATATTTTATATAGGACCTTACTGAACGAAAATGACGACTTTGGTGGTGTATTTATATTCTGGAATTCAGTGTGTTGTAGTCATGCTCGCATCCAAACCCGCTTTTACAACACATAATTTTTCTCATAAACACAACATGAAGGATCATACCGAGCAAATCCTAGTGGAGTTTCTCGTTCTAATTCTTTTAATTTCCTATGTCCTTAATGTTATATTTATACAACGAGGTCATTTTTAACACTCCCAAATTTTTACGCAGCGGAACCAACAATTTGGGTGTTAAGTCATAGCATAATCACATAAGAATATAAATAACGACTCAAAAAGAGACGTTATAAAACATTAGTTCCATTCTTGAAATCAGAGTACATAGTTGTCCACAAGATCTTCACCATAAAATAACATAAGTTTTAAAAGACATCACCATAAAGCTTTTGAAGAATGGAACAAAGACAAGTTTATGAAAACTTTTGCACACAACTCCTCGTCCATGCCAAGTCATCATCCTTGATTACCTGAGATAAAACATGTTAAAAATGTCAATGAAAACGTTGAGTGGATTCATAGAGTTTATATGAATATAAAAAGATTAGAACACAAGTATTATAATCAGCGAGTAACTTGTTATACACCAAGTTATTAGCTAGTATTGCAATGAGCTCGTGACACCGACACATTTAGACCATAAATCGCGTATAATAATAATATTCAACATTTGCCCCCATTAGTTCGGTACATTGCCACATACCTACTTAAATCTCAATACAATACGTTCGTTGACTGGGTGTTCACGCCATGGATTCATACCCCGTACCGGGTTGTCAAGCCCATAGGTCTATTAATTGTACTAGCGTCTGCCCATCATAGGCAATTAACAGTTTATG